>BEXV01001374.1:20503-30615 GCA_003118195.1 Hemicentrotus pulcherrimus
CGAACATTCTATGCATTACTCTGAAGTCTCGTAATTCCGAAAATGGAATCAGCAAATGAACATATTGAACAAAGAACTTAGCATGTATCATCGATCTCTCAGTTGCATGCATGTATCAATGAGAAGCACTAGTAAGTCTATCTCGATCTTTGATTTGGCCGTTAGGCTAGGCCCTCTCAAATGTACACATAAGAAATCTTGCTACTAACATGTCTTAAAAAAAATACAATTATAGCTAAAGTGAGTACTTGTCAAATGCTAGAGTAAACTGTATGTGAATTAGAAAAAGGAAAAGGAACAAGAAGAAACAATTTTTGCGTACACAAACGTTCTACTCATTCGGAATCAAATCGTTGGTCCTTAGATTAATGGTCAAACTTTTGACTAATTCATTCCAGAAATATTCTTGTCCTCTTTCTTCATTTGGCAAATGAAGAAAAGGTCTGCCATCACTGAGATACAACCTCGCCAAGAACGGCATCTCATCGTCAGGGATGTCTTCGAGAAAGACCACCACAACGAATTCGGTCTGGGTGTCACTCACGTGGTCCATTGCAATGCGGAACTTGAGCATAAACCAGCGATCGCGAACAGCGGCTCTGCTAAGCACTACGACGGTCTTGTAACTCCTGCTAACCACGTAGTCAACCGAATCCAAGTAGTGCATTCCTAGAACAAGGTCGTCATCCCCAAACACGTTCCTCTCGAACTGCGGGAGCCGTTCTTCAACAACCGGTTGGAGCTGTTCGCGAATCCAATGTTCATCGTCGTCGTAGAAGATGACGTTCAAGTCAAACTCGTAGTCGATGTGGTCTCGAGCGTCCCGTAGCTCGTTGTACCCGAGGACCGCCAGTTTCAAGAGATAGAGTTTGAACCTTAACTGCCAACGATTACGATAACCGAATCCAACAACGACCACGAAGCAAATGGCGGCGAGTGAAAGCATACAAAAGAGTACAATGTTGAGCCCACATAGTTCATAGGGATCAAAATCAAGCAAAGGTTTCTCCCCAAAGGAAACCAAAGATGCTAACGAACAGAAAGTATCATCTTAATTAACCAGGTGTATAGGGCCACTCAGCCAATCAAGAAGCCACTTTAAATCACAGTTGCAATTGATTGGATTAATTGAAAGATCGATAGAAGAAAGAGAGGGTTTGATTGGTTGGAATGTACTTTGGTTGAAAGTGGTCAATTTGTTATTTGCTAATGACAGAATTGTAAGTTTTGCATTATTTGAAAATACAGCTTCATCAAGATACGATAAGAAATTTCCTTGAAGATTAATGCTTCTGACTTGCACCAACCCTTGAAGTAAATCCTGATGAAGTTGGTGAATCTAGTTTCCTCATAAACTAAGCTTCTGAAGCGATACCAACCCCACGAAAGTTAGATGGTGAAGGTGTGAAATATAGCAGAACTCTATACTCAGTTCTTGCAAAACAGACAGCTTTCTGAAGATGAAAGGAGGAAAGCCCTTTCCAAGATAAAAATTCTCACTCAAATTCAAGGTTGTAAGGTTTAACAATCTATCGAAAATAGATATATTCCTCGTGTCATCCCAAAGGTTATAGACATGAAGCACCGAATCAATCAAATCTAAACTCTCAAGAGATCTTGTTTTTTTGAAAGATTCTCCAGGTACCAAAGGGCTCAAGTAGGAATTCATATTGTTCATGGACAGCCAGTTTAAAGCAGGGGCGACCAGTCGACATTGGAATACAGCGCATTCAGATATATTGATTACTTGGAGCTTATCGAGTCCCGATAAAGAGTTTAGTTTAAAGGTGGCAAGGCGTTCATTGAAATACAAGTCTAAGAAGGTCAAATTCCTTAGACCGAGAAATGTGTATGGAGTAATTTCTGTCAAAGAATTGCCAGCTAAGTGCAGTTCGACTAAATCTACAGTCCAAGTGTGACTTCCAGTGTTGATATCTTTTAACTGGTTATATTCCACTCTTAGAACTCTCAAGTCCAGCATACCCTCAAAGTAGTCCGGTTCAATCCTGCTTATATAATCATTGCCGAATGACAGTTCATAGACTCTTGTCAAATTTGAGAAGACAAAAGGATACAGCACCTTCACTTCGTTATATGAGAATTCCAGACTATGGATAGGCCAATCACGCAGTGGATCAAAGAAATTATCCGGAAAGGCGGCTATAGAGGCATTAATTATCACAATTTCTTTGATTTCAGAGTGTGAAATTCCGTAGAACAAGTTTCGGAAAGATTCAAATGTCACGGGATAGTCTCCAATAGTCAATGTACGGACCTGTAATGATGCGACTATATCCGGGTCAACCGACTGGATAGGGTTACCTAATAAGTCTAAATTACCCACGTGACACACCAAATCGAAAGCGTCTGCATTAATATGTTCAATTTGGTTGTCTGACAAAGCAACATACCGGTACTCAGATGTACCGCAAGACCTGACATTGACGACTTTGAGGTGATTGCGGTGAAGGTGCACGAATTCCAATCGTGGGCTCCATTTTAGGATGTCGTTTGGGAGCGATTGCAAGTTCGAGGAGTGCAATTTCAGAATGGATAGTTTTCTAGCCCATCTAAGAAGGCCTGCACCTGGAAGCACAAGGTTTGGGTTGACGGATATATCTAGGACCGTCAGGTCCTTGAGGGGGTGTAAAGCCGTCCGTTCTATCGCTCTGATGTCATTTTGAGAAAGGTCCAAACTAGTGACCAGAGGATATCTCTTAAACGACCAGCTCAAGAGATAGGTGATGTTGTTTCGAAACAAGTCAAAACGCAGAATATCAATGGAAAGATTTTGAGGAACCGAATTAAGTCCCCTGTTACCGCAAGAAGCCGTCTTTAGCTCAATATTCAGTTCACATCCCAAGCTTTCCCGATCAGATGTTGAAGGGGTCAGTAAAGAAACTCTTCTTAACGTCTGCATTGTCGAAGGTAAAAGAAGACAACATATCACAAACGAGAAACGAAATAGACGGTGGTTAAAAGCCATCATGATGCTGCCTAACTTTCTTCCAGTTGTCTGCCTAAAGAGATGATAACTAACAATTGGAGAAATCTAAGTTAAACGAGTCACAAATTTGTTATTGGTATTCAGAAAGCTCTTTTAAAAAAACGCAATGAAATTGAAACTTGATCAATGTTTACAAGAACTTCCGAAATTGGTCATAGGAAGCTATTAAAGTAAAACGTGATTTCGAATATGATTGTCAAGCGGTAACCGAAAGTGGCTCAGATCACGCTTTGTAATTAAAAAAAAGAAATGTAAGAAGCATTCATATAGTCAACTCATAAAATATATTGGGCGCATTTTTTCTCTCTTTCATCAATGCCGGCGTCAATTAAGGGCGAGGTAGGGGGAAATGTAGGAATCAAATAGCTAGCAAAAAATATCATCACAAGAAAATCCTGGACAGATAATAATATTTTTTTTTAAGTGTTCATATTCATTTCAATTTCAAATTCTCTCCGGATGTTTGGCATACGGCTTTGGTTTTCAACCCCTACCCCCAAAATAAAAAGTGATCAAAACGTCCTTTTAAAATTTGTATTCGTGTATTGTTTTTGAAGCAGTCAAGTGAGTGACTGACTTAGTTTATCTCCAAACATTTAAACCAGTAGTGTTTGTCCATTCACTTATAACACTGCGACTCCAGATTGTTCTCGTCTTTGGCTCACACATTCGCCCCCCCCCTCCAAACGATTCCATAACACCACTCACCCGCCAGCCACTGCTTCTTTGAGGTTAGTGCAGCCATTGTAAATCCAAATGTAAATTCTTTATCATTTCATCTCTCTTTCCTTTTGGAGAGTAAGTCAAGTGATATTTACACAAGAATGTTTCCATGCACTACACTGTAAAAGATGCAAATTAGTAGACTGTATCAACAGTGATCTTGTTATATTTCCTTATTTTGTACTTTTGTATTTTTGTATTTAAAAGATCCATATAATTATATTGATTGAACAAAATCATACTGTCTACTATACCTTCTTTTCTCGTTTTTAGAGCATCTGGTGGGACGATAGTGTCCGTGGGCTTCATGATGAAATATACTGATACATAAATAGAAAGAAATCTGACTGTTTTAGATTTGAGAGATACATGTATACCAAAACTACAATGCGCTTGAACTAAGTGGGGCGGGATGGCAACAACATTTGTTTCAAATATACTGAATTCTAAAATTGTCAACAACGCGTCTAATTTAGCAATTGAGTTGGAATGAAATATGACAACAATATTTAATTTATTTTGGATGAAATATGACCAAAAGATATTTCAATCATCAGTGTAGAAGAGAGAAATATAATAAACGTTCAAGACGAAAGTCATTGATAAATATCTTTAATACTCCATTAATGCTGACCTTGAAAACGTATATGCTTTCGCTTTTTCATGATAAATAGATTACTACTTGCTCTGTTTCAAGTAGTTATAGTGCTAAGCCATCTGATCTCAACATTCATGTTTTCTATTCATGAAAATACAGATCGTAATAAATATCCTGATCTCATATTTCACTAAGTCAATTTTCACTTTTAATCGATACCGTCCATAACGAAAGATGTAGGTATTCCAATAGCATCTATTCAAAAAGGATTTTCTGGACGAAATCACCATCATCATCAATTTTATGCACAAATAATACGTGCATAATACAGGTATACTTTTTCCTTTATTTAACGTCACACCTTTGCCATCTTGAATTTTTGCATGAAACTAGCTTTAATAAATTCATCACTGATCGAACACGCTATTGAAAACTTATTTGAACTTACAAGGATGTTGTACAATACAAGCAACAAAGCCAACTACAGCATTCATCTTCCAACGGAAATATGTTTTTAAAACTATAAAGTCATAATGCTAAATATATTACTCATTGCGGATGTAGTATCGAAAGTAATATCGCTAGTGATATTCGTTTGTCTCGCAATGTATGGTCAACAAGGGATCTAAAAGATCACGACGTTTCGTGAGCCGCTATTGTTCCAATTATTGCGTATCCAGACACCTACCCCCTGGACATCTATCCCCTAGGGCAACCACCCTCTAGGATGACTACCCACTGGGACAATTACCCCCAGATAACTACCCCCAGACAACTACCCCCTAGGACCACCACCCCCAGACAACTATCCGGGGATAGTTGTCCGGGGGTAGTTGTCCTAGAGGGTGGTTGCCCTAGGGAGTGGATGTCCTAGGTGTAGTTGACTCGGGATAGTTATCCGAGGGTGGATGTCCAGTGGGTAGGTGTCTGGATACGCAATAATTGATCGAATTAATTGACAGTTGGATCCGCTTAGTTACTTTAGATTTTATCACCTTATCAAAAACTGGAGTCATAAATAAATTCCTCGTCACTGAAAACCCTTGAAAAGTCGTATTATCCATGTTTTCAGGCTTCCTGGATTGCGATTAGCAACATTATTACATAGCGCACATTTTATGCTGATTTGATGACTATGCTAATATATGGCTATTAAAAAAGCCCAAGGTTGCCAAGCTGGCAAACAAGCTGAATTTACTTCAATACGCATCTAGAACACAAATCAACAAAAAAACCTTGTACTTATCAACTTTTCCAGGTCTAAATCACTTCTATATAGGACTATCATACCATTCCAGCTCCACCTTTAACAAATTACGGTGACGGGTAATTAATGAATTAAATAATATTAACAATAAACGAACCGGCTGGTTGTGCGTAATATATAAACAAACACGAAAAAGCCAACAAAAAGCCTGTATCGGCATTGGCTGAAATAAAACGTAAAAAGCGCTATTTCGTTTTTTCAACGACTGGTTCAAATTATCTAATATTTGTGGTGGTACACACATATTAGAAATGGTTATATTAAGATATTTCAGCCGTCTATGAACCGATTTTGATCAAATAAAGATGATTTTGTCATTTAAATTGTATGTTCTTTCAAGTTCGACACTCAGTTTTTCATTATCTCACAAAAAAATATTTTGTGTTGCGCCCTCTACAACAGAACTCAACTATCCCTTTAAGCGCCATACTTTCAGTGTGATGGACTGAATATTCATTTGCGAGCGAGCAAAGCGACAGAGGACATTTTTTAAAGATTTGTGAGGTCTCAATGCGAAAAAATTACATCTTATACAGAAGAAATACCAAATCGTGATGGGGTTATAAGCAAATTCTCATAATGGAAGACTGAAAAGACCTTTGATAAGTAACATTATTTTATCATCTATAAATGCGAGCGAGCGAAGCGATCAAGCTTTGGGGGAAATTGCTTCTAGTCGCTTTAAATTAGGGGTACGTTTAATGAGGAGAGGATAAGCGACACTTATCGAAAAGGATAAGACACTTGTTCGAAAAGAAAAGTAGCACATGTCAAAGGTCAAAGGGTTAATATCAGAGGTGAAAATGGGGCACTCCTTACACCTGAAAAGAGGCACCCAAGAGGGATGAAAAAGGGTACTGATAAGGATGGGAAATGGGCTGTTGTCGACGGAAAAGGTGCACCCATCAGATTTTGATCGGGGCATTATGAAAAAGGGATAGGTCCCTTATTAGAAAGGAAAAGGAACAAGTATCCTTGTTAAAAGGAAAATTATCAGAGGTAAAAAGGGGCACTGACCAGATATGAAGGGGGAAGTGGCTCTTATTAAAAAGAATAAGAGGCATTATGTTAAAATAAACAGGGCACTTATCAGAGATGAAAAGGGGTTATTATAAGAAGGGGAAGGATCACTTGTCAAAGTAAAAGGAGCACCTCTCAGACAGCTTCCTGGAAAAGGGGCACTTTTGGGGCAGGCGCGGATCTACGGNTTTGCATGAAACTAGCTTTAATAAATTCATCACTGATCGAACACGCTATTGAAAACTTATTTGAACTTACAAGGATGTTGTACAATACAAGCAACAAAGCCAACTACAGCATTCATCTTCCAACGGAAATATGTTTTTAAAACTATAAAGTCATAATGCTAAATAAATTACTCATTGCGGATGTAGTATTTAAAATAATATCGCTAGTGATATTCGTTTGTCTCGCAATGTATGGTCAACAAGGGATCTAAAGGGATAGTTGTCCGGGGTAGGTTGCCTTAGGGGTGGATGTCCTAGGGGTAGTTGACTGAGGTTGGTATACGGGGTGGATGTCCAGGGGGTAATTTATCAATTCAAATAATCAAATAAGAAAAATGCGAGTGCGTCTCCAATATGCCTTCGCCTAAATTCAGTTAATATCATGGCTTGAATGACTCTAGATATTATATAAAGCCTATAAAAGATGTCATTTGATCTTTCCAACCTTTGATCTTTGACATTACAATCCAACAATCTGATCACGTGTCTCCATATGGCGGCGGCTTTTGGCGGGGCACTTATCAGAGATGAAAAAGGGTTATAATAAGAAGGGAAGGGGCACTTATTAGGAAAAAGGGGCACTTGTCAAAGTAAAAGGAGCACCTCTCAGACAGCTTCCTGGGTGAAGGGGCACTTATCAAAAGTGAAAAGGGGCACGTCTCGTACCTAAAAAGGGGCACTTACTAGAGATTAACAAGGCCCCCTTTTGAGAATGGAAATGGACATTTATTGCCAATGTAAAAGGGAACTTGTAAAAGTAAAAGGGGCACATGTCAAAAAAGACTCATCAGAGGTGAAAAGGGGAAGGGGCACTTTTAATAGGGGCACTTTTCCTACGTAAAAAGGGGCACTTCTTACAAAATTAAAGGGGCACTTTTTCTATGTAAAAAGGGGCACTTCTGGGGTACTTGAAAAAGTGGGAGCACTGTGCCCCCGGGTAGCCCGCCTCTGTGCAAATTAGTTACACGTTTTTAAGCTCACAGCTAAAATAGTTTAGACAACCAAAAACCATAAAGCCTCCGGCACCACCTTCGTTGGGCGGAGGCATGAAAATGTCAAATCTCATCCTGCCTCATTTCTGAGGCAATTCTTTAGTCTTCACAATCCATTTTGCATACTTTCCAACAGAATATTTCAGAAAAAGACAGGAATTCAGGGTTTAAAAGGCAGTAGCTTGAAGACCCCAAAATAAGAATCATTCCTCCAAAATAGAAATGGTTGAGAGCTTTGTTTTTCCCTTTCTTTTCTAACTCTCTCTACACACACAAAATAATCACAACGGCCACATAAACAGATAATTATGTTTGATCTGAGTACAAGTTTTATTTTTCAGCATTGAATAATTAATATGAAGTGGAACATTTACAGAGTGTTTAACATTATCATACAAGGCTTCATTTCAATCGAGCAAAAATAAAAAATAAAATCAGTTTGTATACAATCATACAAAATATGGATTAGGGTCTACAAAACATATGTTTAGATATCAATAATTACATTTATAGCATCATCTATACAAGATCAACATATGAAAGGTATACATATTTTTTCTATATATATAAAACATTGTAAAAAGACTCGAACATTCATACAAAAATACCATTCCCCTCTCCTATAATTCGAATTTGCATATTTCCATAATTAGTAAATAACAGATATTCAGTATTGAATTGAAAGAGACTGGTCACATATAAAACAGTGTGCTATTTGTGAGACATATCTGTGATAACATACAAATGTAAATTGATTATAAGTAGGTATTTGCTAGTGTATGATCGAGAGCCAGATAGTTGATACCCTCTTGGCTATAATCATATAATTGGCATTTGGAGCAACATAAAGCAGCATATCAATGGAACACACAAATAGAAAAATACAAATGAAACTACACTTCGGAGTATTTCAAATACAAAACGGATTTAGGTATCCATATCCTTTCTTCATAACTCTTTTATGTCATTCTAAATAGTAGCTATATTATATAATCTATAACTTCATGCTAACTTGCAATAAGGCAAAGACACAGTTGCCAACGTTGAACCCAATTCTATGTGTGTATCTTTTAATAGATAATTTGCGTCATATCATATGTAACTAAATATCTACCACTAAACTAACTTCTTAAAAAATATATCTGAAAAAAACATAACTTGTGAAAGATGAGAATGAAATACGGCAAAATTGCCTGTCACATGCTAATACACCTTTTAGACATGTTCTTCAAAGTTCAATAATTTTCATTAAAGGCAAGAAAAAAGTGCATTAATGTCTTTTACATCAGAACTTTTGAATCTCAATAACTTTTTTCGTACCCATACTGCAGTAGTCCAGATACAACAGTAAACTCATTGCCTATAGAATCGTGGGGCTCCTTTATTAAAGGTACAATGTCCCTTTTGCAGCCAACCTCAAATTCTGTAGAACTTTCCAGGAATATGAATATGTCATGTATGTCCTATCTGTGAAATTTTAAACGTTAGCAGTGTCCTAATATTCAAATTATGCAAGGAAACTTGTTTACTTGCTAGACTTCACTGTCAGCCACTATTGAGCGACTGACTGGCTTTTTTTCTTCTTTGGTAATAAAATACATAAAATGAGCTGTAAAGGATTTGTCTACATAATAACCCACTTCTTGTGATGGCCAAGATTAAACTGATTGAATCTTTGCACAGCATAAAACGTACGACCATTCGGTACAATGGTCTGAAAATCAAGACTATTACTTATTGGCTCTATACTTCCTTAGTCGATTTGACAATAGTCGTTATTTTCATGCTTGAAGACATTCTGAAGCCCCTTTTTAAAATTGAAGTTCTAAATTAGTATTATCTTTCAAATGCCATTGGAATTTTAACCATTTCATTTTTTTGGGCCTGCAAATGCAACATAGTACCCTTAAAAACAATGGAAATGAGAGAACTCAGTAGTAAATAGGTAATAAGGATCACTTGTTGCTGATGTAGAAGCAACAAACAAAAAATGCACAAGTAGAGTCCATTTACAGTGCAGTATGAAATGCGGTTTAAAAAGTAGAAAAGCTGTACAAAAATTATCATCAATATTCAAATTGGCAATCTACGAGCTGCATTATCCATATAAACAGTATTGCTTTGAAGACATATATTGTTCAAAGAATGCATCATTGAGGGAAAAAATATCAATGTGGCCAATTTAAAGAGAAATTTCCTAAATGAGTTCATTCCTCTCACATCTTACATGGTGCTCTCTGTACCATTTGCTTTCTATCTGATTGTCACACGAAACAAA
>BEXV01001374.1:38724-49653 GCA_003118195.1 Hemicentrotus pulcherrimus
TTTGTCACAAGATTATAGTCATGCAGGTAAATTAATTAAACCATCACCACAAGTGAACTTTGACCTTGGCATGTTAACTTTTGTATGCACTTTTGCAAAGGTATTTGTCACAAGAGAATCTAGCTTGCAGGTAAACTTTAACATTTGTGATGGACAAGGGGTGGACGCCATTTGGGGGTATCTCACCGAGGGGTGAATGCTTACGAACGTTGCGAATTTGGATTCGCCAACTTTTCTGATGAAAGTTGGCAAAAATCAGCGACCTGCAGGGATGATTAGCGACAATTAGCAACATTTGAGCGGATGTTTGCAAAAGTGTTTGCAAAAGGCAGTTGGCGACTATTAGCGACTATAAGCAAATGCTAGCGACAGTTTTTGTGAAGATTAGCAACTATTTCCCAATCCTTTGCCACTATACATGTAAGTGAATGTTTGGGACCTTTTGCTAACCCCAAATACTAAATGGGTTGATTTTATATAGGAACCATATGGTAACGTGGTCGCTAGCATTGGCGAATCAAAAAAAAAACTTCAGCGACACCCTCTTACAATGGTTTGCAAAGGGTTACAACTGTTTTGCAAACACTTGCAACTGTATGCAGAAAAATAAATTTGCAAAGAAAATTTCTTTGCGACAAGAAAAACTGTTCGCAACAAAGAAAACTGTTTACAACCTTTAAGAACCCTGGCGAAGCCACAAATTTGCTACGTTCGCTAGCATTAGCCGCTCAGTGAGATACCCCCTTTAGTCTCTCCTACGCCTACACCCACTGATGAAATGAGCCATTTTCTCACCTGTTGGGGCTGTGCTGGAGGTACACGTACTCTGCTAGGGCTAGGGGGTGCTCTTGATGCAGTTGGTGCTGGTTTGGCTGGTTGGGGTGGTGCAAGTCGCTCGTGTATCTGGTGAATGGATGATTGGTTGGGCACTGGAAGCAGGGGCTCTGTCATTGGATGGGGATACGAGAAGAGGCAATCTTAAAATTTTAGTGACAGCACAAGTGATATATATACAGTCAAACCTGTCTTCAGCGACCGCCCAAGGGAATAATAATAAAATGTCTTTGTCGACAGGTTCCTTTAGTACATGTTTCAATAAGAAACCATTTTCAAGGGAAACAAAAAATGTGGTCCTTGTAGGTGGTCAAATAAAGCAGGTTTGACTGTATATATGCATTTGTTGTGTGTCTTTATACATTTAAAGAACATTAGTAATGTTACTGTGAAATTTAAGATAACCATGTAAAATTTAGATGAAGTAGAACCAAATTTCATATCTGTAGTCTTGTAGACTTGCCCACACTAGGGCTGCGATAAGTAGTTGAATGCTCAAGTACTTGCACTGTTGACAACTACTCGAGTACGATTTCTTGTACTTGAAGATTCGGCCACAAAAAAAAACAAAACAAAAATCTCGGTCACCTGGCACTGTCCAGGCTGACGCTTACCCATGCCAGGGAGAGCGCCGGCCGCTTGCATGGTACCGTCGGTAAAAAAATGTTTCCCAGCCCAATCACTGTCAAACTCACCACTCAGAAACTCAGAAACTCAGAAACTGGGACCAAATGTCTGGATTTCTGTTTGGACTCGGAGGAAAATGGATTATTCTGCCATCTTTGGTTGTTAAAACAGCATTGTTTACTGTTATTATTATTATTAAATCCGCGCCTTCAACTGCAACTCGAAGTTAAACTGCGTGAGTTTTCAGAAACGGGCCTGGGATACTGCTCCCGTAGTATGGTGGTGCAAAGAAAAAAACAAACTTAAAAAAAAAAAAACTTAAAAAAAAAAAAACATGGCGTTCGAATATTCGAGTATTCGCTTGTAAGCCTGGGAGTGTACTCAGGTACCTCATTACATGGTTGTGCACAGCATTAGCCCACACCTAGAAGGGTGCTCACACATGTATATGTCCTTATCCATAATGGCATCAGTATGGCCAAGACATACATTACTGTGCAAGGGTTTTGTAAATGTATAGTTGTGCCATATTAACAACAATGATTTGTACTGTACAAAACAGGGGTGTAGTGAGCACTAAAAAAAAAATTGGTTTTTTGTTTTCCCCTCAACCACGCCCTTCTAGAGTAAAAAAAAAAGAGAAGAGGAAAATTGGGCAAAAAAAAGGGAAAAAAAGGGAAGATTAGAAAAAATAACGGGGAAATCAGTAAAATCAGGATAAAAGAGGAAAGAAGAAAAATCTGTGAAGAATTTGGGAAGAAAAAAAAATCGGGAAACAGATTTAAATCAGGTTTTTATCAGGCCTGACAAAAAAAGGGCTATTAGATGTGTAGTATAAGGTATTTCTGGTGTGGCTGTGTGAAATACAATGTAAGCTTGTATTGAAGTGTAAGTCATACTTTCATGATGAGTGCAACTTATTATGAGCCCAGAAAAGGTCTTTACAACTGGATCTATAACAAGACAAAAAACATCTCAATATCTCACGTGAGGGTCTCCTCGTTGACGGTGGGAGAGGGGGCATCTCTGGCGCCCATGATGCTGATTCCATATTCTTGCGCTGTCTAGCTGGTGGGCCACTTTCACTACCACTGGAACTACTGCTGCTGATGGAAGACAAAGATGTGGTGGAAGATGTCGATGGTGGTATTCCAGGTTTCCTTGGCACTGAATTACCTCCAGATGTGACAGGCCTTTGGACAACAGGAGATGGGGTATGCGTCGGTGAGCTGGGTGGGGGAGGGTACTGCCTATCTGTCAGTTTAGAGCCGATCTTGGCACGGGGCGCCGGTCTCCTGGCACTGTCGGTATTGTTATTATCTACTTCGAAGCGGTTCTTCATGTTCTGGACAAGGCGCGAGGTTGTGTCTGATGAGGCATTGCTGTTTTCGTTTTTTTCATTGTCAACGGTTGATGGGGGTATCGTCGGGATACGAGGAGGCGACCTAGAAGGTTCTGGTCTCGCGCTCTCCATTCCGTTCGGGAAGACAGGCATTGGTTTGGTGTTGTGTGAGCCGCCTTCAAGGTTGTGTACCCTTCGGCCTCCCTGGGGTCGGGAGGGTATCACAGGAGGGACGTCCACAGAGGCCGGAAGGAGATTATTATGTTTGTCAGGTCTGGGAGGTACATGAACTGGGGCTGCACCGGTTTGAGGGACTGTCGGTAGACGTCTGCTTTGTATATGCTGCTGGACATTTCTGCTTGGAGGCTGGACTGAGGATTCACAGAGAATTAAGAAACAGCAAATAATTAGGCCTCATGTCAACCAATAAAACTCCATCAAATTTATGATAATAATAATAATATGTCTTATTTACCCACGGTAGCATCTTCAGTATCAAAACTGTTCTCCTCGAGAAACCTGCAATCATATACCCGAGGTTTAGTCGAGCTACCCTGATAAGGCGCTCAAGCATTCAAGGAATTTCTTCCTACCAGGTACCCATTAATTACACCTTGGTGGAGAGTGGCAAGAGTAGATAAGTATCTTGTCGCGGGGGCACTCGAACCGTAACCATGCGATTCTTAGTCCAGCAACGGAATCACTAGACATGTGATGTACATCCACAAGAAATGCACTACAGCCGACCTACACGCAAAGTGGGCTGATCCCATTTGGTTTTGACATATGTACAGTATTAACAAAACCTTACATGTGTCTGTCAGAGCAGAGACAATACATATTCCAAACAATGTCCATCATTTCTTTTTTTTTATATTGAACATAATCTCACCAAGTTTAATACTTTCTTCAAGAAGCCTGTATATGCCAGCCTCCTTTTCATGAAAGCTTAGATCAATAACCTTTCTTTACAAAGTCCAACAGGTGGTGTGAAAGAAATTCCCCAAAAATATCAACAGAAATCAGGAAGGTGTTTACTTACGGTCAGGCTCCAAATAATTCTCATCTCCTGACGAACCCCCCTGAAGAAAAAAAATTGAAAATTAAATATACTTTTTAAAAACATCGGTCAAAGAAAAGAAGTCTTGACCAATACCGGTATAACCATTGGCAGTGGTCACATTTAAGAAATTAACCAACACATTGCAAAGGGAGGGTGTGTGTGTGGGGGGGGGGATGCAACTGCTGTGATATGATCAGGGAAATCTTTTCTTGTCAGAGGTTAAACACTTGAACATTATTTGATACCAAAGACTAAATATAAAAAAAAAACATCTTTAAGACAAGAGAAGTTTATATAAAATAAAATAAAGATTTACACAATATATGTACACCTGCATGTGTTAAATATCTTGTACTTTTGAGCTATATTTTTTTTACAGGTAAGATAACATAATCTTGTTTTGTTACAGACTTAAACAGGCTCAAATAAAAATGGTTATTACTGAATTACCCCCCTCCCCCCCAAAAAAAAAAAATAATAATAATAATAATCAATAAGCCCTTACCTCAGGTTCAATATAGTCTGGGGGAGTTTCATCTAAGTGATGTAAAGACACAGCAAAGATAAACAAATGGTTCAAATTGTCAAACATTACAATAATGACACAAACAGTAAATTAAATCTTTATGGAGCATATTGCAAAAAAAGTTTCAGGCACTGTACAAATCCAAAAGAAACAACATAATTATATTACACACTGTCAGAGTCAAAGTAAAGGAATTTGATTAGACTTAACATGACTTGAAGGACTTGTGTTATGACTCCAAATACATGTACGCCATAACGCTATACTTTGAAATGAATGATGAATAGGAAGGATTCACAATTTACAGCACCCCCACCAACAAGCCGAGACGATTCAATTTCTCAGCTTGTGGGCAGACATCTTTCAACCAGTGCAGAGCAGCAAAACGCTAGCCATTGATCAAAATGACCAAAGTGGTCCAAACTGTGTACATTCATTCAATGGGATTGATTGTTCTGATATCAATAAATTTTTGTAATGAATTTGGATGACAACACCCACCCATCAATAGATTCTGACTGAAATTTAGCCCGATTTTGAACAAAAATCAATGAGATTGGTCAGTTGTGGCCCTAAAGTGGCCGAAATGACCCAAACCTTGTGAGTAGGGTAAATACGACCCTATTTTTTCGAATCGGCACAAACTTTCACCCCAGATAAGCTATTGAACCCTTCCACATAAAAAATGATGATTAAATCCCCTTATCCCTAGGGTATATACATGTATATACATACACCAAAACCTTGCCGATAATTATTGTTTTTTAGATCTCCGGAGGGGCAACAAAACCTTGCCGATAATTATTGTTTTTAGATCTCCGTAGTGGCAGCAAAACCTTGCCGATTGGAACAAAGATAGACCTAGTAATAATGTTGGTTTTAATACTAAAGATGACAGATTTTTTATTTTTTTTATTTTTTTTATTTTTTTATTTTTTTTGGGGGGGGGTCTTCAAAATAGGGGTGCGCCTTATACACAGGTGCGCCTTATACACAGAGATTTACTGTACATGTAAATATGCCACAGCTCATACTTTTGTCAATTTTTCCCCATAATGCATCATGTGAAATCAATTAAACACTGGTGTCGCTAAATGGCGCTGTGTATTGTGATTCCACAGTATTCAGCAGAAACTTCCTCCATAGTGCATAAATCATTACCAAAGCAGACGGTATGTGCCTTGCAAAACAGTAGTGTTTGTAATAAAACCCCTTTATACTGCGTTATACTAGAGAAATGTGCTAACGGAATGTCTTCACATATTTTCACAGAAGATCTCAATTTTGTATCAACAGGGGGGTGTTTCACTAAGATCATAAGTCAGACTTAAATCTAAGTTGGACTTAAAAAATATGGAGAGCCATTTGCACCTTAAAAATAAATTATATTCAAAAGCAAAAATTCAAGTATTTTAGACTTTTCATAAATTACGCATCAAGAACATGAAATTTCCTTAATAATAGAAAATATGAATGATTTGAAATAACATTTTATGACTTATAAAATAAGTTTTACAATTTTTTTTCGAAGATGCTAAAGGCTTTCTATAATTTTTAAGTCAAACTTAAAGATAAGTTCAACTTAGGATCTTTGTAAAACACCCCCTGATCTCTCAATATAACTTTACATCTTGGATGGAAAAAAAATAGTTAAATTAATTAACTTTACCTGGAAATGCATACTCCTGTTTAAAAAAAGATGAGAAGAAAGAAAAGAAATAAAACAAAGTGCATGTTAGAATTAGAAGAGGTGTGCACTCACATATACAATGTGTAAGTATAATAATTGTTTCAAAAAAGATTGAATAATCTATAAAGATGGACAAACAGTTTAAAATAAGAAAGATATAAATAAAAAAAAACAAAAAAAAATTGAAATTATTCCACAGATATGAATAATGAAACTGAAGAGAATAAGGGAATGAAGAAGAATAATGAGATCTACATACATATCTCGGACAAGAACAAAATAACGGAAAGAAACTTCCAATCTATCGGCTGACGCTCAAGGACTATTTAACAAATGTAACGGTTTGTAATGTCTGACAATGGATTGCTTAATAGACCAACATGTGTCATCATAAGCATAGTGCTAATAGAAAAATGAAGAGGTGATTGTCAGCTGTTTATAGGTGGCCAAAGCCAGGTGGGTCCATTAATTAAGCAGGGAAAACTACATTTGAACGATGACCCTAACGTTGAGTAAAGACATCTTGCGAGCGTAAATAAAGTATTCAGAGAACTTTATGGAGAACGTCATATAACAAATGTCAGAGAGAACATAGCACAAAAGGGTTGCAGTTTGCTCTGATGAGTGCTAGACAGAAACCTATATATATTTCTCTTTGATTGTACTCCTTGATTTTGCCAGCACCAATAACTTCTACAATCATAAGGACATTTTTCTAAAAGCATTACCTTGCATGCCGTGTAGGAGAGTTTGATAAAGAAGTGAAGTACACAAGTTTTGGAGTTGTCTTGCTGGGTTTTCTTATCTCACATTTGTTAAAGGGATCCAGTAACTTTGTCTCAGATTCATAAACAAAATCCTGGATTTAGCTCATGCTGCAATGATAATTATAAACCTTAAGATCAGTCGGGAACACCATGAATTTTACAAGCCGATCGCCTGTCTGATTATCAAGATATTTATGATTGGAATTACAAATTTTGAAAACCCTTCGCCTGACGGTTTTCATAACACTATTGTCTATTGGGGAAAACGAGTGTGGTAAAACTAGCCACTCAAAGATTTTTACTTTTTTGAGGCACTTCTTGATCATTTTGAAGTGCATTTTTATTAGGGCTTCAAAATTTCACCACATCACAGACACAGACGCCACGTATGGCCGTGCATCTCAGATTTAACATTGTTAAACGATGCCTTTAAGTCGTATTTCGTCCAATGTGCATAGATTGGAAGATTGGTAGATTGGTGTGTCCATCTTCCCCTCCCCCTTCCCCTCCCATGATGCTGGTGCCCCCGTCCCTCAAAATCTGGACCCACACTACCTCACTAGTCATAATCATTGCTGTAAAGACATGTTTAAGGACTGACCTGTTCTTCCTCTGGGGTGATTGGTCGAGGCGACACCCGGCTTGGAATGGGCGGGGCTGGAGGGTTGATAGTATGGTGATGACCACCTGGCTTGGGAAACTGGGTTGTCCTCCTGCACAATGAAGACCAAAAAAAAAATCAAGTCAAATTGGAGGATTGTGACAAATTTAATTCTTGTTGTTATTCTTTGAAAACCTCCATGAAATCCATCAAACCACCTCAGAAGGGCGTCAGAAGGGCGTTAATGCATATACTTTGACACAGGCTTATAACGCCCTTCTGGCTCCAAACAGACGGTATAAAAATACCATCTGTCAACGGGCCAAAAGGACCCTTTCTCTTTCGCACAGGCAGTCCTTCTTTATAGTCATATGTGCAGTTGAAAGATACATGAAAATGACTGAAATGTCTTCAAATTTCACTGTAGCTTCCTCTTTATCAACAACATGATGCAACTTTGTGAAGAATTGCCTAGAGACATAATATAAAATGAACTTCTGATGTTTTTCCAATTACCCCGCAGACATTCTGAAGCGAAATTGAGACCGGTACAGCTCTAAAGTCTAATCCAACCTTCAAAAGCTATAAGCTATGCTGGAGGTACTAGCTATCTCATGTAACAATACCCTACAATAACAGCCTAATCACAGACTAAACAAAGTAACAAAGATTCCACTAGTAAATTCAAGATTGAATAGCGATCAAAGGCCATTGTTTTCTAAGAAAACTAAAAGAACTAGATGTATTTTGCAATGTATGTTGCATTTGTTTTGGCATGAGGAAGTTATAAAGCAAATTCAAAGTCTGATTAGATGCTTGTAATATCTTTTTGGAGCCAGAATTAGGGCATTCACTCACGTACTTCAGCATATACACGTACATGTAGTTAATGCCCTTCTTGCAACAAACATATACTATTTAGGAGTTCCACGGCAGGTTTTCTCATTTAGTGCCCTTCAATGTTCCTCAATGTATGGTCTATTTGACCAGCATGATATTACAAAGCGCCGCAAGCACACGCTCACGCAGTTTGTACTTTTGTCTGGGTTTTCCATTAAATGATAATAGTTATCAAACAGTTGTAATGACATGTAACTTTGTTAATTACTATAACCATTTTTTATTTTTTTGAATTATGAAACAATATGTCTTTCATGTATATTTTGTTATCTGTATTATATTTGTGAAATATGTGTGAAATTACTCAAACTCAAACTCAAGCACATAAAGATAAATGTATTACCGGTACATGGTATGCATACATGTACATACACACTTCATGTACATTCAACTGTTTGATGATGAAACTGCTTTAACATTGAAGATACTATTATACATTTTAACCAGTTCATTAAATAGTTGAAGTGTTAATCAATTTGGCTAGACTATGGGAACGAGATACCTGATAATACAACAAAAATGATGGTTTATCAAAGGTAAAACAAAGTTTTGGTATGGGGTCATTAATTATGTTCAAATGAACATATTGGAAGCATATGCGATCCTACAATATTCAGTGATCGTTGTCGCAGTTGAAATCAAGTCTAAAGTGATGAAATTGTAAATAATAAACTCTTTATGTTGTATAGCTCCCTCTCGAGGTCAAGATCTTAATTAAGATATAAAAAAATGTTTCTTGACTAAAATCGACCGATTGGCTATTCCCGTTTGGAAATGATATACCACACCTACATATTCTGAGATTTTCATGGTCGCGGCTATCATTGTATGACCATAGGCGCTATTTGAAATCTATCAAAATTTACCGGGAGCACCGGAAAATTATGATATTCAATTTTTCTCGAAAGCAGAAGTGTTTTAGGGGCTAAATTTTTTTGTGCTTATTCTAAAAATCCACAGGGGCATTCAAATATATCAAAATTGTAAAGAATCACTATCCAGCCAATTTCAAAATTACCCAGAACTTTGCATTACCTTTAATGATCATTTTCAATAATAGAAATTCTATCTGTGGTCGGTATGAATAATTAATTTGGCCCCAGCTCTTTTTCATACTCACGCAGGTGGAATCCTTGGACCATGCTTCGCCCCATGTCTGTTGTGTTGCTGACTCTAGAAAGAGAGAAGAGAAAATAGTCATGAGAGGAGTTCACAAAGACTAAGACCGACTTTAAGATATATACCACCCGGTAGTGGTGAAATTGAGGTTCAAGGGATTTGGCTGCAAAATATCCATTCAATATTGTTTGAATATTGCCTTCAGTGGTTTAGATGGCAATACTTCAACCTAAATTCGCAAAAAAAGCAGAAATACATGCCAAAATGTTCAATGTTGAAGTGCATTCACGATATATATCCAGGGGGGTGTTTCATAAAGCTTTTCGTAAATTTAAGCATGACTTTACGAACGACTTGTATATGAAAAGCCAAATGGGATGCTCAATCATTATTGATTTTAGTTTATTGAGTTGAACTGTGCAGATGTACATTAACATTCTTATTATAACAAATTTTTTAATGCAAAGTATATTTTTGCCATAATTTAATTGAGGTTATTTGGAATCCTATCTGGCACTTCATATACAAGTCGTTCATAAAGTTATGCATAACTTTACAAACTCTTTATGAAATACCCCCCTGGCCAGATCGAAATTATAATTTACCGAATATATAGTTTTCTGACAAAATTTGTACCATCACATATTAGTCATAACATATCCTTTCACAGGATTGGTAATAAGAGCTTCCATTTCATTTTTTGAGAGGGGGGCGTTTCCAAAACTGGTCTATACCTTTAACTATGACAGGCCATTCATGCTACTGGTTGCTCTTACTATTGGTCTCTCAATTATGATCTTTAGATAATATTTTTACCTTCAATAATGAACTATCAAAAAATGTAAATTCTGTAGATTTGAGACCATGATTTATTTGTCCATTTATATTATCTCCACACGATAATTTTTTTAAGCAAAGACGCACATTTTCATGCATTGAATGCAAAGATTATTAGGGATGGGGCAAATCAGCTTGTTTTCAAACATTGATCAGACACTGTACACCCAAACTGATTTTCATTAAAAATTATTCTTTTTGTAAAGTGAAGTGGAATAGGAAGGACTTCTTAAATAGTCTTATATGTATCTCCCCCAGTTCTCTGATCTTTACAAAACACAGCTGGCCAAGAGGATAGTCACCCTTTATTAAGAATGGGCAATTTAATAGCTACATCCTTTTACCTTTACCCATCCTAAGATCACCCCTCCCTCCCCTCCTCCCCGAAACTGCCTCGCTCCCCCATCCTTTCTTTCCTCTATCCCTTCCGAAGTTCCTAACCTTCCTCTCTCCTTCCCTATCAACTCCCGTTCCCTTTGTCTTTATTTGTCTGCCAGCTAGTCTATCTATATTCTCTCTTCTCTTATCTCCCCAGTGCTCCCCCTCTTTTTCCAACTAAAATCTTTCTCTCCAAACAATTTCTCACTCTCCCCCCCCCCCCCCCCCCCCCCCCCCCCCCCCCC
>BEXV01001374.1:67661-85293 GCA_003118195.1 Hemicentrotus pulcherrimus
AATATTGACTCAGAATCAGAAGAATTATTTACTATAACTTGTACAAAGATGGATAACCGAAATGAAATATGAAGAAATAACAAAACAAACAAAAACAAAAATCGATTTATTAATTCTCATATTAAGTTGTGAAAGCATCATCCAAGTCTACTGACCTAACATAACCCTTGACCTCAACTTTGAGACCTGGCATTTGTGAAATATAATTTGTGATGCTTGATAACCCTTGGGTTTCAGTTTCATGAAATTTGAACAATCATTTTTGAAATATGTGCTGAAAACTCAAAATCTTGATGATGATGCCACAACAAAGTCTAAGCTGGCAGACCTGAAATGACATTTGACCCTGAATTTGTCGCCTAAAAAACTAATCACGTGATTGGTGATACTTGATAACCCTTATGTTCAAGTCTCATGAAATAGGAATGTATACTTCCAAAATTATGATAAAATTCAAAATCTTAACCTTTGTTTAATTTGATTTTGATGCCAGAACATAGTATACCGGTAAGTTTGTTCACCTGAAATGACCGTTGACCTTTAATTAGTGACTTGAAATTTTACTCAAATGATTGGGGATACTTGATAACTCTCCAGTAAAAGTTTCATTGAATAAGAACTTATACTTTCAAAATCATATTTAAAGTTCAAAAACTTAACCTGATGTTAAGTTTTTGATGTTGATGCTGCCGCCGCCGCCGTTGCCGTCATCCGAAAAGCGGTGCCTTTCTCTCGCTGTTTGCTAGGCAGGCGAGACAAAAAATGGTTAATTCCAGCAATTAAACAAATAAGAAATGTAACTACCTGCAGGGGCCAAGTAGAGTTCACTGTCATGTTCCTGTGGAGTCAGGAGCATAGGAAAGAGATAGGGCGAGAAAATGAGAGAACATTTAAAGTTATGATGACATAATTACAAATGAGTGGAATCAGTTTCATCTCCTTTTTAAATAAATGCATCCACTTGAGCAAGACAAAAAAAAATTCTATAAAGCACATGATACCATCATAACAAGAATAAAAGAATATCACAATTCTTACTTGTATAATATGCATGAAAAAGTAGCCATTGATTTCCAAAAACAAGATGCATTTTTAGGAAGGATTAGAGGAAGGAAAACATAACATAGGTCAGAAAATGTTCATGATGCAAAATATTTCAGCCAAAACATACAATTTGTGTGTGAATTATACAATAAAGGTGCAATTTGGCAAGAGAATGGTTAGAAATGCAAGGAAGGAAATCGCACAATTAGTTGGGAAAGAATTTACTGGAAGGCAAGATGCAAGGTGATGGGGCATGAGAGGAACCCCTGTTGACAAAAGGTCCCTCAATTATCGGGAGCTTGAAGGTGTACACAGTTTTGTAGGATGCAGGTTTTGGTTCCGAGTACATTCTGAAGATGACTTCCGTAAGATGATCAATAAAACCTAAGAATTTCACTAAGATTGAACTTCTGAGTCTTGAAATCTTTGAAGTCCCATTTCTTTTGTTAAAGGACTTTGGATTGTATCGACTCACCTGGTCATATATGTATTGATATGTAATATATTTTTCTTGTTCTCTTCTAAAATCTAAATCAAGCCATTGATTTTCAAAAGATCAAGACAAATAGAAAGTTGCTGTCACTCACTGAAATATGTCATTTCTCATCAAACTTTGGTCTCACAGAAAAGAAGAAAAAAACAAATGCTGCAGATTTGAATTTTATTGGGTTTAAAAGAAAGAAGGACAAAAAAGACAATTTTTTTTCTAAGTAAGAAGGTGTTTACCAAGGCTTTACACTTTCACCAGAAACCTCATGGGTGGTTTATAGTAAATAACCCTACTAAATTCTCAATAACTATATTTCATTGTATGAAAATTGAATTTCCAAAGAGAAAATAAATGTATGCACATACAAACTTGAGATTATGTTGCTGCATTAAAGAAATACAAGTACACTGTCATGTCAGTACAACACATCTAAATTGAGCAAATTCTTGATAACTTACGTTCACTAGAGGCTATTCATACCCTGCCACCTGATGGGGCTATTCACTCATTCACTACTGCACAATTGGGTATTGCCTTGTGAGTATGCCTATACACAGAACACACTGGCTGTATTTACTTACTCTTTCAGCTGTTACAGATAATATAACCCTATTGCGACAATCATTCCACAATTTGAGGTATGGCTCAATACCTTTTGCTTTAGAGCCCCGAAAAATATGCCAGATGCAAGAGTAGAAAGGCAAAAACTTCTGCATATACTGCATCTATTTTGTTTCATCTTGCATTTGATGTCTAGAATTCAACTTTTTTAAAAACTTTAAAATCCTCAAATTGGCAACACATTGAAAAATTGAAAAATCATTGTTTTTTTTAACCGACATTGGCCATTGGTCTACTTTAAGACAGCATTCCCGCCTATGTAGAGGTGTCGTGTTCGAGTGGATTTGTCATCGGACTGTGGATCACAAGGTCAGCGGTTCATTAAATTCCGCCACAACACTAATGTACTTGTCTTTGGCAAGACATTGATCTACATTTGCCACTCTCCACCTAGGTTTTAAATGGGTACCCGGTAGGACGCAAAATTCAATGTGGTTGGATTAGCAAGCGGCGCTTGTAAAATGGCAACTAGCTAGAATGCTCCCCAGGGAGTGGAAAATGTGCATGCATTGTGTTGCGGGCAAACCTGAATCCGATGACCGGGGTAATAATATGCACTTCACCTAGAAACAAAGTATTAGGCTACTATAAATGTGAGCTATTACCGGTACTACTATTATTATTATTATTATGTATATTGTTTTCAGAGAAATTGCGGATTTCAACAATGTAGCAATGAAAGATAAATATTATTGTTGCCAATTTGATGGACAATATGTGATCAATAATCTTCTGTCTAAATTAACTATTTTTATACTAAACGTGTGATACTTGTATTCAGACAATGCACACACTGCCATGTTAATTCCTAACTTATTCAATTAAGTGTAATTCTACTTCTATTTAAAAAAATCTGTAAACATTTCTTTCATTGAATATTGCAAAAAGAATTATGATTGGTTTCAAAAATATAAGCTGAACCTCTGAATCAATTTTGTCTCCTTTCAATGAAATATCTGCTCCATTATAAATTAAAAGTACAGCTGTAATACTATAAATCACGGTAAATAGTAGTTACAACTTGAAATTAAATCCTTTTCACCACTATGAAGATACAATTAAAATTGATCAAGCTTTTTATCCAGCATCTTAGAGTAAAACATATATTTTAATATAAAAGGGAATAGCAAAATTGGTACACACTTCTTTTCCATATCATGAAATAAAATAATCAAAATTTCAAGCTTAAATAAAAATTGTCAATATATAACCTTATAGTAGTATTATTGGACATTCCTAGCTAGACTAAATTCACAAACTGATTTTTTCCTTCCATCCAGGCATTGCTTGATGCAATTCTCCCTATCTCCTTTAGCTGTCTCTGCCCACATTCCTCAAAATCTGCAAACTTAATAATCGCCTATTCCCTACCCCTAGGGCATTCTTCATATGCATTTCCAATAGATGAGAAGATATTTATATTTTCTGCTCAGACCAGCGCATTTCTCTACATTCTGTAAATCTCCACTCATCCGCTGATCTAACTAAAATAAAAGATTAATGGGATTTTACACAGTTTAGGGGTGTCTGCCACGGTAATGAATTGCTTCCAGACTAATTAGATGTCTGCAGAAGAGATATTTATGAATCAGCTGATGAATGAAGTGTTAAAACAAAACTATTCACACTTTCTCTCCTATATATGACTCTATAGAACTCATAGACATCTAAAATGTTTGCTATATATCATCTTTATTTTAAAGAGGGGGGAGGCTTGCAATTTTGCATAGATTTATTAGAAGTTACATGTACATGACCTTATTCCCTTTTCCTTATATCAAATTTCTCTCATTTTTCAATTTCAACATTTATTTATTCAATTCTTAAGCTATACAAGTGAGTAAGAGAAATAGATACCCTGACAAGACAGCTCTTATTGTGCCGTCATGGCCTGTATACCTTAAGTGATGGGGACAAGAAAATAGTGGCAGAGAAACGAAAATGGTGGAAGTGTACATAGCTGCTTCTTTTTTTATTTTTTTTCACTATACTTTTAGGAAGAATCTACAAGCACATTTATGGAATATAATGTAATGTAAGCCAAACGCATAGAAAAATAGTGAGGTACTCAGTGAAAAAAAATAAGGCACGATGATATACATGGCAGCATGTATATCTAAATCTAAAAAGCATATTCTATAACATTTGTGCAAAATTGCTGAAACAAAATTCAAAGTAACCTAACAAATTCATACAGCATCGTGCAATCCCAAGCTTAAAACCTGAAGAGCATTGATTTTATCATTAGATAAAACATATACATACCAAACTATTAACTCTTATCGTGCCACAGGGCTAATCCCCACTGTGCCAGGTTGTTTTGGAGATAATCTGATTAATGCGAAGGTTCTATGAATGGTGAGTGCAAAACACACAGCACAGCCCAATGAGCATGAACAATAACTGCTCTTACGAAAGCGCCCTTGCACGCACATGGCATTCAATAGGTAGCGTGCGTGCAGCCTCATGGCAGGCCATGGGTTAAAAAAACCCTGTATTTCATACATTCTTGCAAGATTATGGGGCATAATTTATACAAATTTGTGCAGGATTGCTTGAATATAGTTTGAAGGAACCTTAAGCATTCAGTACAGCATCATTCATTGCCTGCTTAGAACCCAAAGAGCATTCATTTCATCAAAAGATAAAACAAATTAATGCCTTTTGACTCCTAGCATATAAAACTTATAATGTTGTATATAAGCTGCGTAACATAGAAGTATATACATGTAATTTACAACAACAACAACAACAAAAGACAAAGAAGAAACAAAGAAACCATTACAGGGAATTAAGGCATTTGAGGAAAAAGCGAAGCAAAGGAATATGAAAATATTTCTACAAAGATCAGTTGCAAAGATACAGCCCTTTCACAGTAATTAAAACCAATTTGCTATATATCTAATTGAATTTGTGCAAGACGTATAGTCTAATATATCTTTATATATCTTTATATATATATATATATATATATATATTTACTCACAGTGTCGTATGCAGGCATAGTGTTTCTTTTCTATAGTGGAACAGTAAGTATAGATCGCAGTTTAAAACCAGAACGTCAATGACGTAGCGCTCATCCGCATCTCGCAACAACCAATATCATAAATTTTATGTGGTACACTTCTGAACTGGTCAGAAAAATAAAATTTTGATGCCCTGGAAGGGACATAATTTCATTTAGCTGTACGAGATTAAATAGAAACTAAAGGAAATGGAATGAAAAATGGTTGAAAAATATATAGTTTTTCTGATTTTGTAATTATTTGTTGAATAAATTTGCAAAAAGTACCATAAATAATCAATGGAGCAAAATCTCCAAATTCTGTGTAGAAGCATAGTGTTCCAAATTTAGCTTTACCAGATAAGGCAAACCAAATCAAAATCGGTCAAGAAATGAGGAAGAAGAAGCAATTTTTATTTTTGGAATAAATTTGCATAAATTACCATAATTAATTAATAGAGAACAATTTCACAATTTTGTGTCAAAGTTTAGTGTACCAAAGTTAGCTCTACCAGATACAGCAAACCAAATCAAAATCGGTCGAGAAATGAAGAAGAAGAAGCATTTTTTGTGATTTGGAATAAATTTGCATAAATTAGCAAAGATAATAAATTTCACGATACTGTGTAGAAGTTTTAAATCCCCCTCCTAGCTCTATCACATGAAACAATCAGAATCAAAATCGGTTGGAAAAAAAAAACAGAAGAAGCATTATGAAAACTGTGGACAGACGGACGCACTATAACTATATATTTCTACAAGCACGACCCTAAATAATAGCCACAATGATATCAAAGAGACCGTCTGCTTCCGGCCAAAAGGGCGTTCACTCTACAAGTATGTACGTTAACGTCCTTAGGGCTCTGAACAGAATAATTATAGTATTCTACTTATTTAACCGGATTGTGAGGATGGCACCCTTAATGAGAGCCATAATGGCATTCAAACATACGGTCTGTTTTAGAGCCAGAAGAACGGTAGCACATACTTTAACCCTGTTGCTACAATCATTCTGCATTTTGTGGAGAGCCAGAAGGTCGTTGGGCTGATGCTGTGATACATCATCTATTTAGATTTAGAAGGGCATGAACTCCATGTTGACCCTTACAGGAGAGGATTCATTTTAGGGCTGAAGCGATCATGTACATGTATGGTTGTTCTAATAGGCGACAATAGGGATTTTTAGATTCGCACAAAGACAATGGGATTGCTACGGTCGACGTCCTTTTAATGCTCTGCCTTGAATGGACGTCACAGTATCAGTCCACGCAAATCTAAAAGTCCCTATTAATACATTTCATTCATCGCTAGATTGAGGGTGAGAATGTGAGGATGACATCATCTGTCAATCATCAGTGAGCTAACGAGAGACAGTGGTATGTACATGTAGCTTCACGAGAGCTGGCCACCTGTTAACAATAGACCAGACCACACCAACCTAGGAGTTGCTACGTCAGAGGTGCTGTAGCATCACCAGGAAAAGGACGGTAACATGGAGGTATAATATGAAAGAATGAGGTATAATATGAAAGAATGCAATTCTTTTGTGGGCATGTGCTGAGCTGGGGGAAGTTACATACCTCTGTCTCTTGTTAGCCCATTAATGATTAACAGATGATGTCACAAGATGAAAGAGATCTGAAGCATTTTTTTAGGGGTGGAGCTCTAATAGTCGGTCTGAGAAAAATATTTTTAAAAATATCTAAAAATCAATCAAATATATTTAGATGTTTGAATAAAAAAATATGAGTTGTATGCAGCCCTGCACATCGACATGAATCAACTTATATTTGGATGTCACCCGACCTTAACACCCTTCTGGCTCTTATAAGACCATACTTTTTTATTTAAATAGATAGAACATCACCTGATCTTGGGGGGCGTGAGGTATTTTACTGACAGCCCTCTCACTCAATGTACGCATGAGGCCCTTTTGCTGGAGGAAAACAAATGGACATGCGAAGAAAACAAATATTATAAAGACAACATATTAACACATGCAAAGATGGATCCATGCAAAAACAGATCCACACAAAGAGCCTTTGGAAAAAGTTACATTTCCTTCAATCTTGATATTATACTACTTTGTGTGCCGTTATTTCAATGTTTTATAAACAGCCCAAGAAAAAAGTTGATTAGAAGAATTTTGTTTCATGGGGACATGTAACTAACAAAAAAAATATTTTTATACTTCCTTGAAAGAATAACTTACATTATGAATCGCACCTGGCAAATGATGGTAATTTCATTTCAAAATAGCATTATCAGTGACCTTTCTTTGTCTAATTAGTTTTCGCAAGACTATCACAATGAGGCAATGTATTATGAATTCTGATTAAGTTGTTCTGAAATGAGAATTTGCTCCGTAAAATGAAGTGAATAACAAAATGACAAGGAACTAAAACTATTATTACATTAACATGTAAATTAATGTACTTAAAAAAGTATTATTGCATATATATTGATGGAACATGAAGTATTGAAAAGTAGAGAAAGAAACATTATCATTCAAAGATAGCCTTCAGAACAATGCAACTATCATCTCTTTTAATAGTGGTACTGCCATCTAGAGTTGACATATATACATGTATGGCTCCCACTAAAGTTCAACCTTCTAGTATTCAGTTAAACCTGGTGATTGGGATTTAGTTTAACATTGAAAATAGCTTAGATGTCTGTCAAACTTCTGTGATTAAACCCGAGTGTTTACTTTTTTACAGAACAGAAACCCAGTGGTGGGCCAACAATCTCGCAGAATATGGGGAGTATCCGGTTGAGCAAACATGACATTATTCAATGCTCAAAACCAAGAGTGTTTTCACTTGTAAGGTAGGTTAGCGAAATGTTGGGACATGAAGACACGTCCAGATCGCAATATACATGTAAATAATTAATGTGAACCATAATTTTATCAGATAGAAGTAAAAACCGGCATCTTCAGGATATGATTCTAGTAAAACATGTACTAATATCTTCATTAGGCTTGATATTAGCTACATTCTCATTCGGATATGTCAAGATTTTTTTTGAATTCACGAACGTCACCAACAATTACGCCTTGTGCGTTCTGGATGCCTCTTTCACTGCCACATCATTTAAAAGTATGTACCTTCAATTAGTATTGATACAAGTACACGATGAGGGGCCAAAGTTTGGTGTGCTATGGGAACACAACTACCTGTATGCATTCAAACTCTGATAGGAAAGCATGCACACATTCACACAACGAATACATGCTTAAAAACTCCTGACAAGGCATGCTTGCAACAACACATGCACAATGCATAGCTTTAAAGGGCAATCCAACGAGTGTACCAGTATTTGTATGAAGGCAGAAAAATAACGGAAAGAGAATGGTAAAAGTTTGAAATACATTGGACTAATATGAAGAGATCAAGTTATGAATGTCCGAAATGTAAGATCACTGTAACTATATTATATTAGTAGATTGTGATGTAGTCACAGGAAACTATCCCATTTGTCATGTACCAAAACATGTATAAATTATCTTAGGTCATACACAAATAAAAGACCCTCCCAAGTTATACACATTGAAAATAATATGACATTTACTCATTTATGTGTTGAAACAAATAGGAAAGTAGTCTAGGACTTTACATCACAGAGAAGCTACTGATTCAGCCAATTTAATGTTACAATTTCACAGACTATAAACACAGTTACAATATCAATCTATTATAATTTACAGACTAAAAACAGTATGGATTAGGCATCAAAACAAACATATTTATATACATGTACAGGTACATTGTACACTTAAGTCAAACACTGATTAACATAAACCAAACAAATAAAAGTTTAATTCAACTTCAATAATTACCCGACGAATTGCCCCCTTTCGCTTTTCCTGCACCTCAAGCGCACATCCCATGAGAGTGTGATAAAACACTTTGGAGCAATACATATTATCCCTCCTACTTCTCCGATTGGTATCCCGTCTTATAAGAGACATTATCCTAGCTCTTAAAACAATACACACACTAATGGGCTAGCTCGCAATGACATTGCCTTTGTACAAAATACATTCTCTCCTAACGATCCCTTTCCGCCGATAGCTTCAACAACCTTGTAGGAAAACAATTGGTGCAAATATCACAATTTTTGACAGATTCAAGGTTCTTAATTTTTCTAAACACAACCTCCAGATTCCCCTATCCTTCGAATCTCTGCCAGGAATCGAGTACAGCATGTATTCTTGACATCCCGTGGGGCCCTAGCTCAGTCAAAGATAAACTTGAGTTCTTGTAAATATAGAAAATAAATTCTCACACAATCCAACGAAACTTACACTGAATGTTCTTATCTCTAAGTTGGACTTAACAATTATGGAAAGCCGCTGGCATCTATGAAATATTTTGTAAAGGTTATTTTAAAATGAATAATATAATGATTTAAATTATTGATTCTTAAGTGGAATTTATGAAAAAAAAAATCTAATATACTTTTGAATATATTTTATTTTAAGGCTAAAAATGGCTCTCTATCAATGTTTAAGTCTAACTTAGAGTTAAGTTTGACCCCCCCTGATATTGTATAATGTTTTTTTAATTTATACTTACCAACTCAGTAAGTGGACTTCTTGTTGACGGTCCCCAAGATGCTGAGGAAAGCAAAACAAAGCCATTAAAACATGATTTATTACTTTTTGAATAAATGAAGTCATCATGAATCGCATTTGTCAATCAAAATATCCTCTGCTAAGAGCAAGAATGGCAAAAAATCTGGGCTATTTAAAATGGTACGATTCAACGCCCTTCTGGCTCTCGGCAGACTCACAAGAAGAATCTTCTTGTGATACCTCAGAAAAAATTGTTTACTCAAATCTCTTACCTTAAGTCGAAATAAAAAAAATGGCAGAAAACTATGTCCTGTTAGTTAACCAGCACTGATCTTCATACCACTGTACTAAAAAAGAGGAAAGACACGTTCCTTTCTACAATAACCAAGTAAGTTTCAAACTGCATTGTATCTTCACGGCTCTGCCCCTCCTAACATCGAGGACAAAGATCTGTCCTAAACATAAAACATTGCATTTACCTTGCATTTTGCCTAGATTCTTTTTTCTCTCAAAACTGCCGTGGTTTGATTCAGGGAAGGAATTGCAAATGACTTATCTACCGGCAAACTTCAAATTATGTATGCACATGATCAGGGCATGGCAGTAATGTAACATATCAGGGGGCAGGCAGTTCCTGCAAATTCACACAACAGTTGCAATAATGAGTTGGGTCGTGCTGTCCTGCCTTTAATGAAAGGAGGTGATTTCCTAAAACTACCTCATGACCTTTTAGAAGAATAAAATAAATAAAGACCTCAGCTACTTCCTTATACACTACTTTGTATAAATGCACAATAATTTTTGAAAAATAGCTAGCTTTTCCTGACTCCCAAACAACATTGATCTTTAAAAATAATTTGTATCTACAGATGACTGAGTATAATTACAGGTAAAAGTCCAAAGCTAACAGTGATATTGTTTGATTATCATTAAGTAAAGGTTAATTGATTCCCAAGATATAGATTTAGTGATCTGTTCTTCCTCTAAAAAGGTAAGGTAAATATCTCAACATTTATCCTAAATAAGAAAACAAAAAATCTTCTTCATTAATACTGCTATAAATGAATTGTCATTTTAAAGAGACAACAATTCTACCACATACCTTTAATTATCATTCTAAAGAGGCAAAGTCGAGTATGGGTTATGTAATTTTATTGATAAATAAAACTGTCCAAAATATTAAACTGGGGAATAGTTGTGTATGGTGAGAATTTTAATCTGTGAATCTTGCTGGAAAATCACATAGAGTGGAAAGGCATTACACTGACACAAATAAGAGTTAAAGGGACTCCTCATACAAGTGGCACCGTGGCACCAAAGTTTATTTTGTGCCAATATGGTGCAAAGAGGCAAACAACGTTATTTGTTATTATTTGGAATATAAAAGGCATTTCAAGAGCAATGCTTTTCATGTGACATATTGCTCCCGTAATATCCATCCACATGGGAAGGACATTTGATGAAAAAGTTCTTAAAAGGCATTTCAAGAGCAATGCTTTTCATGTGACAAATTGCTCCCATAATATCCATCCACATGGGAAGGACATTTGATGAAAAAGTTCTTCTCATATTAAATGGGGAATAAACATTTTGGAGAAAGTTGGCTCGGGTAAAAGCAAAAAAAAAAATCAGAAAAAATGATTAAATTAATATTCCAGAAAAATTGGACAGAGAATTTTTGAAAGTCAAGATCACTAGCGAAGCATGTATGAGGAATCCCATAATAGCAATATGGACATGTGTATGTGATATCGCATATCATTGAAAACAAAACCCTTCCCTTTGTTGTTTAAAGTAAACTTATCTAAGTGTCCTTTTCTCAATATCAATGACAGAATAAATGCTTTCCTCAAAGGTGGACTTTAAACAAAAATTACCCACAATATATCTTGGAAAAGAGTTAATTAACTCACTAAAATGGGGACAAAATATATTGCACAATATGTATGCAACAAATGGAAGAGTTGTCCTTCTACAACAGCACACATCATTTAGCAAGTTGATGACTGGAGATCCCAAAAGTTTGTTTTGATTTCGCCATTAACTTAGAAAAGCATGAATTTTGTTCTTTATGGCTACCAAGTCAAGAATTGTTCATTTTAATTTACAAAATGTACAGAAATATTCTTAATTTAGTTGTAAAACCAATCGATTAAAGAATTGATGTATTCCCTATTTTGTTCACATCTTAATTAAATGATAATTATTCAAAAAAGTAGGCTTCATGCATTTTGTACATTTTTTATGTTTAATGATCCTGCCTATTATGCGTATGAATTTATCTAGTATATTTATCCTTTTATACATCATTTATTTTATGTTTGCATGAAAAATGTTGTATTTTTTTAAAACCATTATGATGTATTTTCACCTCGTAAAAGACCATGCAATTCAGCTTCGGCTGCAAGAATGTCATTTTGAATTAACCCTTATTTAATTGAATTGAACTGAATGGTGATCTCTACTTTAAAAACCTTTCTTATTCATCTGATTTCTCTTAAACGTTAACTAATCTGTCTCATTTTTATTCAGGCCAACTTTCTCCAAAGGCTTTGATTCCCAGCTAATACCTTTCAGCTTTCATGATTTCTGCCTATCTATGTTTTATTTTTGATTATGAATCAGAGAACAATAGCATTTCAAACCTGGTGTTCTGTATTTGGCAGGGCCACAAAGTACAAAGTGTATAATCAAACATACATGTATAACATAGAAACGCACACAGAAACAGTCAACATCAATAGGCAATCACTATCGCCCTGATAATAGTACCCCCCAAATATTAATTGATGGCAGCGGTGGGATGTAATTCCCTATGTTTAAGTGGACATGTTTAGGATGAGACACACAAGGCGTTGGCAGACGCTGTCTGATGATAATGTGATAAGGGTGAGAACAAAATTGGCATATTTGGCAAATGATTACAAGTTTGAACATAGTTAATGCAGTCAAGGCTCTTCTATTAATATTAATGTAGTCATTATTGGAAAGATGCATATTGACTGTTTGGAGCCAGAACAGCATTAGCTCATGTTGTCTACATGTACAGTTAAGATTAGGATCAGAGTTAAGAACCATAGGGCCATTTACCAAACATTCCAAGCCATAGTGTGATTTGTATTAAAGGCACACTGTCCTACTTGTAGCTACTTGCTCCCTCTATATAGAAAACTTCCCCAATTGGTGCCTGTTGATCCCCCATGATCCTCTTTTTCTTATGTTAAATGAAATGTTAAGTTAATGAGATAGCCACCTGTCACAGTGACCTCGCTGGCTTGCTTGGTGGTCTAATCCCTTCTGGCTGAAGTAGTAAAGCCTGCCTTTAATGTCCGCGTGATGTTTGGTATTTTTTTAAACGGTAGCAGCTGATTATTAAACATCACCAACTTTTATGCCTTTACATACAAAACGCGTCTTTTTGTGCCGCTACATTTAACTAAAAAGCTACCTATTCAGTTCTAGGTACTCACAGTTAAGATTAGTAGGTCTAGAAGGAACCTGTGGTGGACCTATAGGGACATCCTCGGTCGGATCCAAGTACTCTCCATTATCACTCTAAAATGAAGGAGAAAACAAATTAAGAATGTTCATTTTGAAAGCTTAGTATATGCTTATTAAGCTTCAAACGATGCAAGCATAATCTTAGAGGCATCATTTAACAATGTTAAATCTGAGATGCATGGCCCTACATGTTATCAATGTCTGTGATATGGTGTTATATTGGATCCCTCTAAAGGGATCCGTTATCTTTGTCTTAGATCCTTTAAAAAATCCTTGATTTTAGGTCAGTCAGGAACCCCATGACTTTTTCAAGCCGATCGCCTGATTTTCTGATTATCAAGATATTTATGATTGAAAATCAAAATCAAATTTTGCGTTTGCTGTACGGTTTTCATAACACTACAGTCTATTAGGGAAAACGAGTATGGTAAAACCGGTTACTCCAAGGTTTCTAATTTTTTGAGGCACTTCTTGATCATTTTGAAGGCCAATTTTTTTAGGGCTTCAATATAACACCATATCACAGACACTGATAACACGTAGGGCCGGGCATCTCAGATTTAACATTAAACAATCCCTTCAAATTGGCATTAACATGCTTCATGCGCTTCACCGAAGGGATCCATTCAATTTTGAAACACAGAAATTTAAACTGGTTATGAAATCAACTTGGAAATGTGCCTCAACATTTGTCGCAATTTTCCAGCAATTCATCTTCAGTGGGTGGTTATGCATCCTTGAGGACTAAAACTGGAAATCATATCCAAAGACAAAATAAAGGCTGGAGCAATTTTCGCCAGAGCAAATGTAGGATTATCGTATATTCCAGCTCAGTACATGTGCTTTCCATGCCTCTGTTTGGTGTTCTTCTGCCGGGCGCGCAGTGAATACCGATGAAATAAATAAATGAAATAAAAACTTACTTCTATTTCGTCATCATCTGTGAAACAATCTATATTATCGTCTTCCGTATCTAGAAAAGAAATTGTATTGAGAAATAAGAGAAATATCGATCATTACTATTTTGTATGAAGAGCTTTGTACAAATAACCTGAAAAAAATCAATGTAGCAATATCTATTGCTTTGGGGCTTTGGGGAAAAAGTCCTAGATGAGCATTCAATTTCGAAACATTTCTCAAGTTTGTGAAATAGTACCGGTACTCAGATGGCCGTGAAGTGTTTCTCCACATCACATGGGTGGGGTGTGCGCATGCGTAAAAAAGTGAACACGTGTTTAAATACCCAAATGCTAAGACAATAGATGTTTGTGCACATTCCTTGCAAAATGCTTGAGTAAAGACAAAACAGTTTTTGCTCCCTGTACTCAATATTGAAAATAATTATAAACATGAGGATGTAATGACAAAAATTGAGGTTCAAGATATCATTAATAATGATAATATTGAATGGCTTTTCTTTCAATATAGCCAATGTGCAAAAATCACTTGCTGCTGTGATAGGCAAACCTTATGCAAGCATTAGGTTCCCTGTCACAATATGATTTCACCTACCATTCATTATATATTAAAGTAACCATTGTTCTAAAACTAGCGAAAGAATCTACAGTTATACTGAGTTCAAAAGCTGTTTCCAGGCCAAAATAAACTTAAAACATATTGCACTGTAGTGAATTACAGCAAAAAAATTACAAAAAATTACCTTCCAAAGCAAAAAAGTAGTAATCTCTCATGGCAAAATTAGTAATACAGCAGTGAACAAAATACATGGGGGCTCTGGCCCCCAAAATCTCAAAAAAGAGCCCCTGTAAATTTGCATAGAGTTCAATGCAAAACAAATTTTAGAGTGTTATTTTCATGCAGGCAAGCTTGAAAAGTAACCCCTGAAAAATCAATGTTAATTTTTTTCCCTGGAATACAGACTATTTTGTATATTTTTCACACAAAATATATAAGAAAAAAAGAGGAAGCTAGGGTTCAAAACAATTGCTTAAAGACCCCTCAAAAAAGGAATCATTCCTCCAAATCAGGAATGGATGGTAGCTCTGTCACCCTATTTTTGGTCTTTGAGAAAATTTCATATTGATTCCATGGACAGGAATCCGATGATTCTCAGGTGTATCAAAAGTGGGTCAGCACTTAACAATGGAATTACAGTGATGCAATCGATCTGAACCCCACACTGTCTTTGGGGGTACCTGCGATGAGTAACACTCAGGAGAGCCATTGCTGGCTTTGAAACTATTTTTAGACTGGTGTCATGCCAAGCACCTTGTGCACAACCCCAAGATATGACGCTGTACCTTTGGCAACTGACCCAGGCCTTTCCAAATTTACCTTTGAAAAAAAAACTGACCTCTTTAAAAGAAAGTTAGGCCATGGTCATGGTCAGACAAGTATAGTCAGCTGGATCAAGGAGCATCTGCTGCTTTCGTATACATATTAATATCTAGCAGATTAAGACATCCAATGACTAAGTTTTTAAGACAAAGGTGCAAACTGATGTTTCAATCTGTACAACTATTTAATATAGCATAACTAATGATTTTTCTAACACCATATATTAATAATAAATAATAATAATAATAATAATAATAGGAGGGGTGAAAGGGGGTTGGAGAAGTCAGGGGGCCAGGAAGGGGTCAAATGCAAGTGATGATTGACAGGCAAATATGTCATCCACATATCGCATATTAGCGATGGACTGCAGAGGAAACTGGTCCAACTAAAACGGAAATGAGAGGTGTAAGAAGATTTAATATCCCGAGCTCCCCCGCAGCAAGCGAGCGACTCACCCTACCTGAAGAGACTTCTACATGCCAGAGTGAGAGACTAAGGGTGCGTTGAAGCAACACTTTTTCACCCTAGAATCACGGTTTTCAAAGACGCTTGGTTTAAAACACGGTTGTGTTCAAGCGACTTTCCGTTGGTCGTAAAAATGAACGTGTTTAAAAACACCAACAAGAAACGCTGAAAAACAAGCGTTTTGTATCGTGATTCTGCAGGTCGCTACAATTCGCCCTTGAACGAACAGAGATTTCAAACATGATTCTATGAGGTCATTATTGTATCCTGCTTCCGGTTTCCTTGAATGAACGGAGATCTCAATCATGATTCTATGAAGTCATTATTGTAGCCTGCTTTATACGGTATGACCGACAGTCGACCGTAAACACAGACAGAAAGCATGCGGCGAAGTTGACCTATACTTCCTGGGTCAAACTGCACAGTGTGATGAGCAGTGACTTCCCTTGAAATGAGCGAGAATCAGCGTTGATGAAAAATAGCTTGAACGCTCTCCCGCAGTATACCATGTTTTTTACCAGCGTTTTGATTGGTGATTCATTTTTGTGATTTTAGCTTTTAAAAAATTGTTTGAATGCAACCTTATATACATGTATACTACCCAAAGCCCAGAGACTATAACGATTACAGGAGAGAGGAATTGCTTCAGGCTCTATAGAGTACCAAAGCTGTGCCGTCATAAAATTCTATTTTTAGAATTTCTCAACTTTTCTTCATTTTCCAAAAGAGCATCAAAAATAATGTCCAAATGTCAAACCAATTGAATATGTTAAGTATTGGCTGAGATTTGACCATCTGAATAAAAAGGTTGCCTATGGGAACTCAGTGTTATATGCTCTAACAAAAGTAATTAAAGGAGCAAAAGTTACTACCAATCATGAATGCACATACATAATGTACATGTTTGCCGTGTTCTGTTGGCCTACACGTACCGGTACTATTCAAATACATGATCTTTCACTTCATAAAAAATAGTGGACATATATGTGATTCAAGTATACGAAGTATACAGTGTAAATCAAACATCCAAAATCAAAACAAAACAAAACAAAGCATTTAAAATATATAAATTACATAAATACAAAGCAGGAAAAAAATACATGATAGAGAAAAAGTCAAGTGACTAGAAAAGAATTAGATAACAGCAAAAGGACTTGAGTATACGAAGGGCAGCTGCAAAAATTGTCAGGTGAAATTAAAAAGGAATAAGGAGAAAGAAAAGCAAACACATAAATAACTCCACTGCAATACTTCAATTATTGGTATTAGAGGGCATTGATGTGTTTATCAGTACTGAATTCTTTATACACTCTGCATTCAAAAGCATTAAATGCTGAACAATTTTTTGAGGGCAGCAGGAGGAGAGTCCATAGTTTGGGACCTGAGAAAAGCATAGACCTTTGGATGAACAAAGTTTGCACAGAGGGCACGTGGACATTTGTTTGTTAAACCCCTAAAAAAACAATAGTTTGAGGAGTAAAAAAAAAAAAATCAGCACCATTTATGCCATTGAAGATACAGAGTTATGAAGCGCACAACATATACATGTATGTGATATATTTGAAGCAGTGGTGCAGTGTTTTTTTTAATGAGGTTTACCACAATATCGGAGAGGGCTCCCCCCCCCCCC
>BEXV01001374.1:95658-108077 GCA_003118195.1 Hemicentrotus pulcherrimus
GGCATATATATTACATTTTAAGGAAAGAGAAATCTGAGTTTTCATACTTTTTATTGAAATTGGAGTTAGTGTTCTTGCTCTTGGCTCTCGACTTGATGATATTGATATTCTTCCATAGCATACTGTAATGAGAAGAAGAAAAGAGAAACTATTCGTTAATTCGTTTGCAGAAATAATAATAAGGTTGATGATAGATAGCGAGTGTTAAATTGTGAAATTGGATTGCGAGTGTTAAAAAATGAGGCAGTACTTAAAACTAGATAGAACTTCAACTGCGTGCAGTCGAAAATGATGCCTCCGCCATAGAGCAATATTACAAACCAAAACAGACACAATTTTTGAATTCAAGTTTGATTGTAATCCATCTGTCAGTTTAAATGATAATGCATGCTATTTATAGGCATAATTAATGAGTCGAATGACCTTTGACCTGATGACCCTAAAACTTAATCAGTTGATTGGCTCTGCAAGATACATATACCTATACATGTCTTGAGTTTGATAGTAATCTGTCTATTGGTTCTCATGATAACGCGATCACAAGCTATTTTTGCATACATAATGAGCCCTGTGACCTTTGACCTTGGATATCATGACTCCAAAATCTAATCAGTTCATTGGCCCTACGAGATACATACATGACCCAAGTTTGGCGGGAATCAATCAATCGGTTCTTGAGATAACGAGATCACGAGAACTGGACATACGGACGGACGGACGGACTACCCGAAAACATAATGCCTTCGGCTACTTTGTAGCAGAAGCACAATAACCTATCCTCATAGGAGTTCAATGATACTTTCATACAATGTTTGTTTTTGCGCAAATAATTACATGGACACAAGAAGCACAAAGTCGTCCATAAAAAAAATGTGTGTTACAAAATTGCATGAGTGCAAAAACTTTTGAGAAATCTACTCAAGGGCCATTTACATACTGTATTGTATGGTTGACAGAAATCTTATGATACGTCATTGCAATGTAGTAATGTGTGCACTTTTGTACATATGATGGGCAAGGCTATCGAAACTACCCTTGGGTTAAAATCTAGAAAGACCTTGGAATCATGTTTAATAATAACAAAATGAATGCACTGCACTATACTTCTGTATTGTACAACTCTGAAATGTATTTGATGTTCTACATGTATACATGTACACATTTGAAAAGAAACCTGAAATTCATGAAACAATGAGAAGATTCATCAAACTTTAATAATCAACCCCCAAATAATCTAAAAAAATTATTCACCACAAATTGATATCATATATGTAGGCCTATATTGTCATTTCATAGTCCTGATACACATGATATATAAAAAGACACATATATTTGAAACAATATATCATGTTCATTATCAAATGTGAATGAACTGCAGATTCAAAACAGATGAAGATATATGTTAAATCCTCTTGATCTGCTTACTGGTTGCCAGCAAACCGATAAAACCATGTGAAATCTTGCCAAAATGTTCACACCCATATCAGACTGCATTGGGGGACCTTCACACAAAGAGCAATTTGTGAGATTGCAATTAAGATTTTTGTACCACAATCGGATACCATATTCTTAGATTTCTTATTATTTGGTATGCTCTATTTAAATATTTCGCCATTCTGTTTATCTTATTTTTTTTGCTTTCCAACTTATAACAAGGGTTAGATTGCCCTTTGATGGAATAAACAGCACTTCAGACACCACAGTCAATTTTCATAATATGTAAAATACTCCAGAACAATCAATAGGCCTGTCTTCGTCAGCTTGAGTTTGCCAAATAACCTGCAATTTTCAGACTTGGGATATTATCCCAAAGCTCAAAACTGCGTCTTCACCAGACCGATACGCTCAACGCAATTTAGCTCGGACGGGCGCAAATTAGCCAGTTATTTCCAAAATAGGGGATATTTTGGAAACAAGACCAAGATTTCTTTGCATTTTTTCTCAACCAAATATCCAGCTAGTTGCAACTGTGGGCTAATAAAAGCACAAATTTACTGGTTAATTTGCGATCGGGATATTTGAAATAGCGGTTATTTGGCAAACTCGAGCTGATCAAAGATCTGAGAAAGAAGGGAGGGGGACAGGAGAAGTGGATAACATTCAGGTTGCTCTAGTGTACATTGTTGAAATACTTTGCAGATATATCTTGCTCCATGCACTGTGTTTACAAAAAACCAACGTCAAAGAAGCACTTTGAGTTGAAAACCAAGAGCTTTATTGTGAACTTGCGCCAATAGAGCGAGTATGTCTCACATTTTATTTGTGTGAATGAGCCTATTGGAACAGGAGCCCAACGGACTAATGTGGATTACATGAGTTGAAGGAAACGAAGGGGCCCCTGCCGCTTCATTTTTACACATAATTGTCCCAAATCATACAAACTGATACTTAAAGGGCAATCCAACCCTTGTAATAAGTTGATTTGTATGAAAGCAGAAAAATAACAGAAACAGAATGGCAAAAGTTTGAAATAATTTGCACCAATAGTAAGAAAGTTATGAATGTTTGAATTATGAGATCACTAAATCTATGTAAACTTCAAATTGGTAGTTTGGTCAATGGATTGTGATGTAGGACGTGATGTATAACTCTCCCATTTGCTGTGTACAAAAATATAATCAAATACAATTTTTCTCATAAGTTTCTACTCCCTTGGGGGCCACTTATTAAAGGTCCTGTTCAAAGAATAGACCCTTCTGAGTCATGATTTTTTTTGGATTTTTTTTCTTCATTTTAGTCATTTTATATGTTGGAAGAGATGGGAAAGTAGTCCAGCGCTACATCACATTCACATTACCGCTTCAGCCAATTTAAAGTGCCCATACATTATAGTGATTACAACTTTCAAAAAATCATAACTTTCTTATATTTAGTCAGATTTAGTTGAGACTCTCCAGAGTTTGCTTCTTTAATTTTTCTGCTTCTGTTAGAGCAGTTATCTATTTGTGTCGGATTTCCCTTTAAACTTTTATTCAGTTGTAAGTGTACCAAAATCTAATGGTGCAGCTGGCAATATCACTCATTACGGTTCTCATTCATACATTTTCTTTTGAAGGTTAATTGGTACCTTATTACCTTTCAATACAAACATGATCAAAAGCCAGTTTTTTATTCACTAAGGCTTGGCTCAAAACTCTACATTCACAACTAAAATGTACATGCTATAAAGTATCAATTTTCAAAAATATTGTTAAACAAACACATTTCTGTTTTGTGCAAGTCCATGTTACTACACTTTTGACCCTGAAAATTTGCATTGCAATAATTGGAGATAAACAGTTGTAAGCCACATCCTGAAATAAAATTACACCTCACCAATCATATATCTCATTGTACGTATTGTCATTTACAAATAGGTGATGCATTAATGAGCTAATGTCCTTCATTAACAGGGATTTTCCTGAAAATATGTGTTTTAATTTTGTAGACATGGAAGGATTTGATAACTCCTATGATTAAACTACCACACTGAAAGGAAATCCTCTATAGACTAGTGTTGAGTGGTAGAGGACAGTTAACCGCGACGATGTCACAATCCACTGACCAAATTGCCAATTTGAGATTCATTTAGATGTAGTGATCTCAAATTTCAAACATTCATAACTTCCTTACTATTGGTCGTATTAATTTCAAACTTTTGTCATTCTGTTTTGGTTATTTTTCTGCTTTCATTCAAATCAACTTTAATTTACCATGGTTGGATTGCCCTTTGATGCCTTTCTAGCTCACCTTCACTGTGGCTCAATTTTGGTTTCAGCAAAGCCAATCCACAAATCAGGTGTAGATACTAATGACTCTATACCACTCAATTCATCAACACATCAATCATTAAATCAATCACAATTACCCACAATGAAATTCTGCATGATATTCCTGAAACATCATTGTTATACATCTCCGCTCAGATACAGACAGGGAGTGCACACAGAAACATCTTAATTGGGGAAGTAATTGAATAATGCTAATTAAGTGCAAAAGTTCTAAATGATGTTAAATAATTAAATGGATATAAAATCTGTTATGCTGGCCACCACAAAGTGCTGTGTTTCTGTAACTTGGGACAGGCATGGAAGCATGTAATTAAAGCCCTAGCAGGGTCTCATATGTATCTATCTGTGGTTCACAATCCAGTCATATTGTGTACTAGGGCTTGGGGATTTCTTTTGAGGTGAGTCATCCTCGACTGTCTTACTCATACGAGCTCCATGTACATTGAAAAGCGAATTGTCAACACCTGACTGTATATAGCATACTGTGTGGCTTGCATGTTCAACAGTGGCTCAACACATAATCATGCAGGCTGTTGTATGACTGTGCCAAATTGACTGTTTCATGATATGAATAATAATGATATCGGGCTAGGGAAAAGAATTGTGTTTTAGATTCGCAAAACAAAACACTTTTTTCTTTCTTTCTTTTTTTTTCCCAATAAATTTGCACAATAAATTTCCACATTCAAAATATCAGTTGTAAACAATGATGTGAACACATGATATATTGAGAAATTCACCCTCCTGCTTGAAAACCTATTACCATGTCATATCTTGATAGATTAAAACAAAATCATTTTTTTCTTATACAGAAAAGGATTATTAGTGGTGATGTATGATTAATAGCAGATATGTATTACTTCTTCATATTGTGGAAAGTTAACCTTCTCTGCTACTAAAACAAGGTGGGAATATACATGTATGATGCAGAACCATATACTGTCATTTTAGCACATGAGTCCTAATTGAAATTTTATGATTTGCGCTAAGTTCCCCTAGTTTCTTTAGGGGGCGGGGCGGTCTGCAGATAAAATATAGGGGCCTTTGTACACCAGATACTTTTGATGAAGAGTCCTAGCTGGTTAAAAATAAAGTAAAAAAAAGCAGTACCGTACTATTATTCCAAGTATCGGAAGTCCTACATTCAACTTCCTCTTAACAGGAATAAATGAAGCAATGCATCTATGTCTAGAGAATATCATGACCCTGAATCAATATCTTCACATTATGACGATAAAAATAATCATTCTGGAATAATAATTAAAAGAAGAAATATATAGAAGTTCTAAAACTGTAATTCCAAGTATCAGAAGTCCTACAATCAACTTCCTGTTAACAGAAAAGCATGAAGCAATGCTTCTATGTTCAGAGAATATCATGACCCTGATTAAATATCTTCACATTGTCACAATAAGAATCACTAATCAAAAGTATGACCAACTTTAAAAACTGATAAATTGTAAACAGTATAATCTAAATCGTATGTTCAAAGTACATGTGCACAAACACATATTCAGTAATCTAACCTAAGCCACGCAAAGAAATCGCTCAGGACTGCTGACATATCCCATAATCTTCTTTAGCAATACCCATATCCACCCCCCCCCCCAATACTCTATTCTCTCTTTCTACCAGTTTGAAGTGCACTATTATATGTGCATATGTGTTAGTGGGTTTGAATTCATGACTGGCATGCCATAACTGTCAGAGCAAGGCCTCAAGTGAACAAATGTACTGCATGAATGAGTATCGATTAAGTATGATCTGAGTGTCAAACCATTCTTATCGAGATGACATTGATATGAAATTATCTGAAAACTAGTGTTTAAAAAAAAACTCCCAAACATCGTGCTTCCCATACAAGGTTAAACCATCTGAAATCTAACCATTTGCATCTAAACTATTTTTTAAGTTTTCAGAAAGAAAACAAAAAAATTTGCNACAATAAAAATAAGATTGTGACATAATTAATAGTTGTAGCATCATGCATTCCACCACATGCAAAGTGTACAAGACACGTGTCCTTGCACAAATGGAGAGACTTCAAATCATCATACAATTAAGATCAGTACCCAAAATACACTTTTAAGTGTCTTTTTTCACTGTTCATTATTCATGACTAATTTCATGGTTATTCAATCTGCTAGCACTCTTTTAAAGTAATTTACTTTTATGAGATTTTAAAAAGACCAACAGAAAGTGACGGAGCAGCGTCACCCAAGTTCACCCATCAATATTACACTTTCCATTTTTGTGTACAGTTTTCCTAAGTTCTATTGTAATAACAAATCAAAATCAAAATGTGAACTCAAGATTAAGTGATATCGCTAGATATCAGATATCATACAGTTTATACCCATATCCTTGTAGAAATGGAGAGACTTTTACAAATCTCTTTTACTAGACATGGATTTGATCCAATGGTATATTCAATATTGATAGGAATGATTAATTTTCTTAATGAGACTTAAATAATATATATACAAAAGGGTGAATGTATTAAATATGACAAATTATAACCTAAGTATGGACAAAATTTTTGTTTTGTAATTATTATCTCTTTTATTACTATAGTCAATTTAGTGAGAGATGGAGAGATGCAACCGTTGAAACAAAAGTAGAATTCTTTTCTTAAATACACAAAGTTGCACTGGTGGCACTGTAATTATTCTCTCTTTAAAAATGTCCATGTATGAAATTTACATTTTGCTTTGTTTGTAAACAATGTCTGAAGTAAAATACACAGAGACATTAAAATTCAAAAACAATGTGACATCAAAGACTTGCCAGAATTTGTTTGCTCAATCCGAATCAAACCTGTGATCATAAATTGTTAGCAAACCCAAACGCTAGCAAGAACAATTGGCCTGGATCGAGGTTCCCTAAGCAGATAGGTGTAGGTAATATATAGGATTACATAATCATTGCGGTTTATTTTCTGGAATGTGACCAAGGCGCTCCTATTCCTAATTAGCCTGGGAGTCCAGGGGGGTGTTTCACAAGATCCTAAGTTCAACCAAGAAGTTACTTCTTGGTTGAACTTACCTCTAAGTTGGACTTAACAATTATGGAAAGCCTTTAGTATCCTTGAACATATTTTGTAAAAGTTATTTTAAAAGGCATAAAATGTTGATTCAATCATTCATATTAGTATCATCAAGGACATTTCATGTTTTTGATGAGGAATTTATAAAAAGTCTAAAATACTTGAATTTTTGCTTTTGAATATATTTTATTATAAGGCTACAAGTGGCTCTCCATAATTTTTAAGTCCAACTTAGAGTTAAGTTGAACTTTGTGAAACACCCCCCATGTCCATTAACTTAAGTTTTCAAAACAGTCAGCTAAAGAGTTGTTCACATTTGCCATGGTAAGCAGCAGTGTTTTTTTGTGTGTATTAACCCATTGACTACTTATTTCTCTAGTAACCATAGCTTTAATAAAGGGTCCACCCAATTTCCTTAGGCAATGGGTTGAAGATAAGGACCAGTTATGGTCATGCGATTGCATTGTGAAAGAAACGTTGTGGAATCGATCAGAAAAGGTCGATCATCTAGTATATAAGTATTGGTGTATACTGCAAGGTTCTGGAATCATCAAAATTATACAAAATTTGGCCCAGTCTTGATAAAGCTTCAAGCACTGTACACAGAAAGATGTATATGGGACTACCCCCACACATGCACGACACATGCGTTATATCTATCAGGTCCAAATAGATATAATAATTTACCAAATATAACAATAAGTAGGCGGTTTCTCGGCAAAATTTGTATGATCACATACTAGTCAAAACATGTTCTTTCACATGGTTGGTAATAAGAGCTTCCATTTCATTTTTTGAGAGTTTTTTTTTTCTCCCAAACTGGTCTTTACCTTGATATGAAAGGAAACTGGAGATGAAAGGAGTAGCTCCATGCAATCAGGCTCAGTGAGGCCCAAAAGTTTATCTACCCCTGGAGAAAATAAACCCCACAGGTTTCCTCACATGTTCACGGCTTGACTCATTCCAGTAAATTTTTCCTCTCAAGAGAACAGACAATTTGGGTGTCTCCTCAATAAACATTGTGTTTCCATCATATACATGTACAATCATTCCGAGACATTCATTATAGTTATATTTTCGGAAAATTAGAGGTTCAAAAGCTTTACAATTTGTGTTCATAATTTATTATTGTATTTTACTTAAGGTAAATGTGTGATGTGCGAATTACCACGAAATGTGATTGACAAAATATTTCCTAAATCAATTCAAACTTAGTGCAAAACTCTACCTTTAAACAATATTGAAATTTCATCCTTGCAAAATGTAAGGAAGTGGATTAATGAGCACACTAATGTCTGAATTTAATTCAATATTGTCCAAATGTCTTCATAAATATGTAGTAAATTCAAAGTGGGTATTCAAAGTGTTCATAGACATGTCCAAGAGCAATACAAACCCGGTGCCAAGGGGAAGTGTAATGAGTATAGCATGGATATCCGGGGGTTTGTTGTTGCTTTACCCACAGCAGGCTCTTCTTTAGGGGGCAGGCTCTTTTTAGGGGCCATATTGAAGACTCTCAACTTACATCAGGCATCTACACATACCATCATATGCAAGTGCAATGTTCTTGGGACAGCACAGACTCTACCATGGTCAGGTGGAAAGCGGAAGCTCACTCCATCATCAGAACCCAGATTTGTTTGCACATTGCAGTTAAATCCAGGGCTGACAAACAGGGATATTCTTCAAACTTTGAAGGCTTTGGGGATCAAGGTATTCCACTGCTGTACAGCAGGTCGATCCTCCACAATCACGAACTGGAACCAAGGAAGAAGCCTCTTCTCCGAGACCAGGACAAGCCAGAATGAAGTTCGCAAATGAACACTCCCCAAAACACAGACGATACCAAGATCATGCTCTTTGGCCACAATGACCAATGATACGCTTGGTGAAGGAAAAGATATCGAGGCCTTCCACTCTAACAACTCTAACATCTGGGTCATAATTGGGTCTTCCAACTTGATAACAACCTTAAAGTCATTCTACAATAGTAGTATTTGAGAATTTTGAGTGGCTCATAAAAAAACAAAGTGGAAGTAATGGAGTTTCCATCACAAAGCCTAGACCTGAACACTACAGAGAACCTGTAGATGGAACTCAAGAAGCATGTACCAGACGGGCAAGGATCGAAGCAAAACAACTTGGCTGAACTGTACATATTCTGCCAAGAGGAAAGGTCCAGAATCCTAGTAGAGGTCTGCCGCAAGCTAGTAAACTCTCGAACCTCAGATTTCTGGAAATATAACTCTTATGAATCAGAAATATGTGTCGGAGTATGTTTATTTGCAGTATATAGTACATAATTTATAAAGAGAATGAGTTTGACGGCCGAAAGAGTAAATTTGTGAAAATTTGAGGAAACCGTTAAACAAATCATAAAGTTTCTAGCTTTCAAGAAGGCTGCATTGAAAAGACCAACATGGATATGAACATATGGGACAATATATTGTAGTGTAGTCAAAGATACTTTTAAACTGCTTATCCTCCACTTATTACACATTTCCCACCAAATCCTTTCAGGAAATAAACTGTATCAAAGTTTGATAAATTCCATGACAATTTTGCATTTTTTTTGATCAATAAAAACTTAAGGTTACCTGTATTTCAGAATGGAAGCATATGCTATTGAGGTTAGGTAAAATATTGGAAAATTAGAAAAATGTAAGAACCAACCCAATGTCTTCTGCATTACAAGAGAATGTGGAGCCTTTAGACTGCAAAAAACAATATAACATGAGTGTGAATGAAAGTGCCATATGAATCAGGCCAGAGCTTCTTTTTTTCTTCTTCTTCAAGGTATCTATGACTCGATTGTTTTGTTGTGACGAACAGCCAGCTGCAAGGCAATTCTTTGAGCAGCTAGGAGACTATTGTGGAAACCCCAGTCTCCCGTAATTGTTTCTAGCTGCCATTGACGTCCTGTCAAGGTCTGCTCCTGTCACAAGTTTGTGCGGATCCATGCATAAGAGACCTTTCCACAGATGGGGGATCGACATGCAGAACCTTGTAAGAATTGTACCTCTAGGAGAAGGAAACGCGTAGGAAATAGAATGGAAGAAATGCCGCATTCAAAACATGAACAATTGTTCCTTTATCCCCAGCTTCTGAGATACAGAGTAAACAATCAATATTGAAGGACATAGTGACATGTCCTACATGCAGTCACAGTGGTCAAACCCATACAATTATTTTTCCTTTCACACAGCAGTAAATGTGGAGCAACTGCAGAATACACCATCACACAAGTAACCCTAAACCTGACCTATCATATGTAGCACTGACCTTAGGGCCTAAGCCTGACCTTAACCATCACCATAACCCTAACCCTGACCCTGACCCTGACCCTAACTCAAAACCTTGCCCACATTGTCAGACATCAAAGGTGATGCAGTGTGGGATATCCTGCAGTCAGCCATAAATGAAGCCGACATTGACCTATGACCATGAAAGTCAAAACGCACTGAAATAATCATCTTTTCAGCTAGGCAAAGTATGTCCACATAGAGAAAGTTATAGAGAATTATAATACACATTTTGAAAAGTGCACTCACCTTGCTCTATCGTCTCTCCCCATAGATGACCGTGTCAGGGTATCAAACCTGTCCTTTTGTAGATCCTGGGTGTAAAGAAAGGAAACGGACAAACAGTCATATCTCGTACACACCACCACACCGAAAATATGGCCAGAGGAATACCGAAAATGCTCAGAGGGAAAGAGAATTAGCCCCCCACTTATAAGCCCTAATTATGTAGTCCTAGCACTCTGTATGGTCACGTTACTATCCACGCTGTGCGGGAGTTGTCTATAGGCTTAATGGGCTAATGCAAAGCGTCCTGGCGGTGGCGATCATGCTATTAGTTGACATGGCTTGTCGGGAGCTGTTACGTCTTCACCAGTTATATCCCCATATAGTTTTTGCCAGGCGTGATGACACGTTGCGCGGGGAAGCATTACTACGGGATATCTCGGAATGGACGGAGGGATGGTACGCAAGTGTGATATGATTACGGGCACAGAGAGTCATTTCCATGGACTCAAGTTATGTTTCACCACCCCCCCCCCTTCATTCCTGCTCTCTGTCACAACACACACGACACACCCACATCTTTTCCATATACACTATAATTCTGTAAATTTCATATCTCTGTAAAAGCTGTATAGTACTTCAAACTATTAAAACATTCTCGAAAATCACTGTAAAAAAACTAAAAACACAGCTTAATATCATATCAATACATATGTAAACATCTAAATATCATGTGGGCTAAATATTGCTTATTTCATCGTCAGAAATGGATCAAAAAAGGGAGAGAGAAAATATTCTAATTTTAGACAGAAATAGGAAGGTGTCCATTGCTGTGACGTAATTGGCATAGCCCGCTTCTAATCAAGCCCCTTCCTCCCCCATTTCCCCCTTCTGTAATGGAATGGTCTTGAACACATGGTGGCCTCAGCTCAGCGCGTGTGTGAGGTGCATAGTTGAGTGTGAGGGCAGTAGTCTCTTTACCAGCACACTACAAACCCAATGTCACCAATAAAGCAGTACACAATTTCTTAGTTCTTACACAAACAGTCTGGGATATGAGCCTAAACTTTGAGTAAATATATTTTGGCATACTGATAAAAGTGAAAATGTTGACTAATGCACATTAGGATATAAACAAATCCCTGAGAAAGCTTAAAGTACACATAACCACATCTTTACTATCAACTCAAATATTCTGCAATCACAGATAAATTGTGATTTCAACTTTTAGAATGAATTATTTGGAGAAAAAATGATTATGACTCATATAACATTTTTGTTTTAATCAATTTTGCTTAATCCATGCTTAAAACTAGAGAAAGTGATTCCATGCCAACTTGATATATACAATACTTTAGGCCATCAAGTCTGACTTCCTAAAACATGAATTCAATATTTCATGTCAATTTGTTTTAAAAATCTTCTTGATACAACCTGATACAAACCTCATTCCTCAACAAAAGATATATTTGCAGGTAATTGCTTTAATTTTTTCAAGACAGTACCTTCATTAAATCAGATAGTAAACAAGGTACATGTGCCAATATCATGAATATAATAATGGCCCATCTTCCTATGAAGGATTAGAGTGAAGATTTTGATTTTTGAGAGTCAAGTTTGTGATTATATCTATGAATACTTATGTAATATTCACCCATCTATATTTTGTACGCAAGATGCATTAAATATTCTACAATTTTAAAGATTTTTAAAAGTAGAAAATTTCTTCAAGTAGCAAGGGAGTCGAAATGAAATGACTCTTTAACGTCAAGCTTACCATGTTATTTTCTTGTTTATAGAGATACAGGGAAGGAAGGAACAGTGGAACAAAACTATAAAAACTAATGCCTTGGTCACACTGTCACACAATAGACATCATACCAACGAAAAGGTAAAATGATGAACTTTTGAAAAATATTATGACTTTTTTTTGTTGTAATGCCTGATCCATCTTGCATCAAATGTCATTGAAATCTTTACATAGGGCTCATGCGTAATGACTGTAAAAAAAGTTTTGATCCTGACCCCTTCCAAAAAATCTAAAATCTAAGTCAGGAGCCCCCCCCCCCCCCCCCC
>BEXV01001375.1:9960-39607 GCA_003118195.1 Hemicentrotus pulcherrimus
GGGGGGGGGGGGGTAATATCTAGGCCACGGGAGGTTCATTAAACGCAAAAGTTTTTTAAAAAAAGAAGGAAAAAAAAAAGAAGGGAAAAAAGGAGGGAAAAGAAAGAGAGGGAGAGAGAGAGAGAGGAAAGGACAAAAATACAGGTGGGGGTGAGGGGGGTCGGAGGAGGAATGATCTTCATGCCAATGTACAATGTAAGGATAGGGAAATATATTGAGAAACACAGAGAAATGAAATTATTTGAACCCTCCCCCCAAAAGAAAAGGAGAGATTTCACAGAAAAGCTTTTACCTTTGATGTAACCATTATGATCTATCCTGTGTACTTAGTAGAAATATATAAGTATCAAGTTCTTTAATTCTTTCTATAATAGTCCACATCAGCATGTATCCAAGGAAAATGTATGCTGGCATCTAGTAGTTTTGACATACATGTAGTAGTATGATGTAAAAACTGTGTTACTGTAGAGATATATTTATGTGAAAATTCAATCGTCGACTAGAACATCATGCACTGATCTTTGATTCAATTATTCATGTAGATGATTCTGATGCGCATGCATTGTATTACTGTGTATATAGTCTGGCAGCTATGATATGATGTTTAACGGTCACCTGATGAGTGTTTATCCATTGCAGTGATAGGGATTTGAACCATGTATCATCAGATCAGTAGTCTTATAACTAGATTATGGCACATCTAAGAAAGGTGGACAGACATTGAGAATCATTAAAGCCACTAGTACTGGCTAGAGGTTAATGTAAATTTTGGATTGTACATACATGTATGATAAATATATATATATATATTTTCTCCTTTAAATTTACAATTACCATTCCCCCCCTCCCCACCCTCCATGCATGATTGCTGGTGTCTGTTGGTGTAGTGTGTTACTGATTAATCTGCATAATTTTGGTTTTGGTTTTTGCAATTGTGTATACCATGTATTTTTTCCCTTTACTGGGAACTACGCCGTACAAGTTTTTATTTAAACTTTTCTGTAGTTTCCATTTTTTTCATACTATGTATATTTGCCATTTTTGTAATTTTTGTATAAATTATAATATTGTTTTTATGCTTAAGAAAAATTAATAAACTGAACTGAAACTGAACTGGACTGAACTGAATATAACTTCACACTACATCTAGTCTTCTGTCCTCGGGGAGAATTCATGGATACACGAGAAGAATTCTTGTATCGTAACCAGGAGAGGATGTAAAAGGAATGAAATATACTGACTTTAACTTCAAGTGATAAACCATGGGTATTTTAAAGAGAACAAAATCAGAGATATCAGAGATATCTCTTAAAAAATGTGATGATCATAATTGATGGAACTCATGCTGTCAATTTCATGGTTTAACAACTTTCTCTATATCTAAGGGTGCAGTGCTTTAGTCAATAGAAGATACACTACTACTTTACACTAAACTAAACAATCTTCAATAGACATGAAACTGTACATTTGTAGCAATACCATGATGTGTCCGTGAATATTGAAGTAATGGTATTTAATTCAATAAGTAAAAATGGACAAACTTTTGAAAGGTCTTCTATTCATTTCTTTTTGTCTCATACCCCACATGAAAAATGTGAATCAAATCTATTTCTAAACTCATCCTTATTGTGTCTCTATAAGAAGTAAGGAAAACAGATTTTCTCCTGCTCTCTCTGTACCTATACTCAGGGGCTCTTAGATCTTTTTAGGTCAGGTAATGTATACTTGCATACAACTGAGCTAACAAAAGGTAAGACAAAACGAGAATACAGTGATCAAATTACAGATGCCATACTCATACTCTAGATTTGGATTTTAAATTAAGATGTTGGCTTGCAAGAAAGCATGGAGTGAAAGATATTTTGTATTTTCTCTTTTAAAAGTAATCCTATAAGCGGATCATTTTAAAGTTATATAGGGTCTGGTTTTCCAAGTGGTTTAAACAGAACAAAAAAAAAAAACAAACAAACCCAGTGTTGTATGATCTTGTCAATTTTTGATGTTGTCTTGGAATTATTACATTGGAAGAAAATATAATCCTTCTGGCTTTGAGATGATTAACTGTAAAATAATTTTCCAGAATTAAGCCTCTTTCAGATATGATGCAGCAAAACAGTCCAGTTTTTTTATGACGTAAAGTGTAATATGCTTCAAATTTTGTATAAAACAAGAGCTATGTAAATACAAGTAGGACCTTTGTTGTTGAACAGGAGTAGAAATACATAATAAAGTCTGTTTAACACTTTAAATTATGCAGTTTAATATGAATTGGTTGTGAGTTCCAGTTCAACTTATGGAATACAATTTTATGAACATTTTAGGTAAACCATCACTGTGCCACAAAAAGCATTGTAGATATTGTGCCTACATGTAAATAGAAATGAACAAAACAGAGTCAGATACTTTCAAGGTGTTCTTCAGGCCTTGTCTGATAAACATTCACAATTTTGTGTTTTCTTAAAAATGTTACATAGGAGCTTTCACATTTTCTAGTAGAGGATTAGCTATAGCTCTCAGGCCCATATTCATAACGCATGTATGACTTGTGCTTACACATTGTACATCTTCAGTAGTTATGTACATGTAAATGTTACATCATACTTCTGATTCAGATGCAACATTAAGGGATATTATATACTAAGAAGATGTGTTGCTGAAATACTTCATATTTTATCATTTTTTCAGTTTAAAAATGATTAAAAAAGACCTTTTTCTGCTCAGCAATGACAAACTGAATAGAGGCAAATTAGGACCATGGCTAGTTTACACAAGTCTGAAACAATGCTTACTTGGCTTTAACATTTACAGCAATCAAAATATAACTTAGTTTGTAAACATTTATTGTTGCTTCATGTTGGCATATATAGTGACAATCTGATGTTTACATGTATTTATCATAAACTGAGGAGGCCTTAAGAAGTGAATGTCCTGTGCTGAGAAGTTGAGAACTAAAATGGTTTACATAGTTTGAACCTTCTGCAGTCTGTACTACCACTTGTATAAGATGTCTCCAGCAGTCAATTTCTTAATTCACACAGCTTTTATAATTGAACATAATTTTGTGGGTCACATATTAAATCGGAGTATATACTGCCATGCCAAACAAAGAGTTGCAATTTCCCAGCTCCCATGCTTCTTCACCGCCTCATATTTGGCTCCACTAATTATTGATGGGAATATTTCATTTGATATTGAGCATTTATTATCAAAAGGCTCTTTCTCTTCTTATACCATACTTTCTTCTTGTCCTCTCTCTTTCTCTCTCATGACCTTTATATTTTGGATGATTTCCTTGATGCTGATCTACCATCTTTTCCATTCTGCTTTTCATTGTAATTCATTCCCTTTTCTCGGCGCTCTGTGTGTATAATCTAATTCTCTTGCCTCTCTTCTCAGTAATATAAAATGTCAGGTTTTGTAAAAGTTTTGTAATATAATATAAAAATAAACATAAAAATGATCAAAGAACACAGAGAAAAAAATGAAGAGCGAACAATGCTTCAAACCATCCAGCAATACTTGTGAGAAATGCTTCAGAAATATACCAATTTCCTGTATCAAACGTGTATCTCTTCTGTATCTGCAATGGAAGATTTAATTATCATTTTGTGAAAACAGAGAATGTTACCTTTTCACTTGTAAGAGGTAGGATATCAAACATTTAAGAATTCACAAGAAAAAAGACATTATCAGGCTCATTTTGAAATAATGATGCGATAAAAATTACATACATGTTTGTAAGGAGCATAAAAATTGCAGCTTCTTTTTCCATTTTAAAACTCACTTTCCAGACATACGGTAACTTAATTTTGAAGGTAGGCAAGAATGGAAATAATAAACAAGAAAAGAGACACTGTCAAATAATGCAAGTCATGATTAATACAAAAATCCTTGGTAGCCTTTTTAGGTAGCCTATTCAGTAAGACTGCAACATGGTGCTACCCAAAGCTTCAATTTGTGAATACTCACTCACCATGGAAACCTACAGAGAGTATCAAAACTCGTGTTAGTCATCACCTGTAAGAGAGGGTCTGGACTGATAGACTATTCAAATTATACTCTTATTTTACATGACAACACACTAACAATGTAAAGCTTCATGTAGGCTGGACTCAAGGCCTTATGAAACTAGTTGAGTCTAAAAATAGAGTACTCGTATCCCTAGACTACTCTTCTACTACCATTTTTAATCACATTCCATTTGAAGAAAACAAAATATTAAAGCCCGAAATAAATTGTGCTTCAAAATGATCATGAAGTGGCTCAAAGAAGTAAAAATCTTTAAGTGACTGGTTTTACCACACTCATTTTCCCCGATGGACTGTAATATTATAAAAAACATTTTTGAAATTTCAAATTCCAATCATAAATACCTTGATAATCTGTCAGACGGTTCGCTTGTAAAAATCTGACTGACCTAAAGGTTTATGATTATGATTGCAGCATGAGCTAAAGCCAAGTAGTTGATCAGAATCTGAGGCAAAAATACCCAATCCCTTTGAATACCTTGTATGGTTTTTGTGAAATAAATTTGATTTTACTTTATACAAATTTGATGCAGCAACATTATTCTACGAGGTGTATGAATAATTAGGTATTATCATTATTCAGGGGTGTGTGTGTGTGTGTGTGTGTGTGAGTGTGTGTGTGTGGGTGGGGGGGAGGGGGCTTGCTGCACAATACTCTTTACTCCTTTCATCACCTATCAAAATTCCACCTCTTCCTATATATATATATATATATATATTCTCCTTTATAAAGAACTATAAGGTAATGAAGTCTAGGTATATAACAGGGCATACATTGAATGCACAAAGATATTTGTATTAACCCGTTGACTACTGAATTACCTTATTCCCATAGGCTTAACACAGGGACCACCAGGTTCCCGTAAGCAATGGGTTAAAGACTAAGTATTTATTGGAGGATACAATTGACATCAGTATCTGTTGTTGAGAATTGCATGCAATCTTAAGTGAACGGATACAAAAGTTCATACAAGCACCATATATATCACTGCATAGATGTGTAGTTGTTAATCCCCCATGTTTCCAACCATCCAAGCTAAATAGATAATCAAGCCTAATTCAATTTTTTGAGCAGTTAATTCATTTTGCTTGGCATCATTCCATCACTGTATCAGATCTATGATGTAATTGAATTAAGGTATGCTGTACACCACTGCTATGACTCTGTCAAGGTCATAAACTAATGAGAAGTACACTGTATCACTTCATTTCAGTCTCACTCCCAACTTTGTTTGGGCTAGGTTAGGTGGAGGGCTTGGTCAGGCGGAGGGCTAGGTGAGGCGGAGGTTTGGTTAGGTGGAGGGCTGGGATGGGCGGAGGGCCAGGTTAGTGGAGGGCTTGGTCAGGCGGAGGGCTAGGTGAGGTGGAGGGCTTGGTTAGACGGAGGGCTGGGATGGGCGGAGGGCCAGGTAAGGTGGAGGGCTTGGTCAGGCGGAGGGCTAGGTGAGAGGGCTAGGTGAGGCGGAGGGCTCGGTTAGGTGGAGGGCTGGGATGGGCGGAGGGCCAGGTAAGGTGAAGGGCTTGGTCAGGCGGAGGGCTAAGTGAGGTGGAGGGCTTGGTTAGGTGGAGGGCTAGGTGAAGCGGAGGGCTAGATAAGGTGGAGGACTAGGTGAGGCGGAGGGCTTGTTGAGGTGGAGGGCTGGGATGGGCGGAGGGCCAGGTAAGGTGGAGGGCTAGATTAGGTGGAGGGCTAGGTGAGGCGGAGGGCTTGTTGAGGTGGAGGGCTTGGTGAGGCGGAGGGTCAGGTTAGGTGAAGGGCTAGAAAGAAAGACACAAGAATCAATATCTCCAGTATTAAGAAATTTAAATTGGCCACCTATTCAGTCCTGTATCAATCAAGTTTACAGTACCGGTACTTTTATTAACTTGTTATTGTTTCCATCAGTTTGCTCAATCATATCTCATTGAATTGTTAAAGGCGGTGTAGCATGGCAAATACTGGTAATTCCCATCTACGACTTCCTTTGGCCAACTGCACGTAAACAAATGGACTTGATTAATGGTCAGCACGCGCTAGCATTCGAGAAACAGACCAAAGTTCTCCTTATGCTTCGATTTAACATTTGTTGCACACACATGAATACTGCGGTTGCGTTTTCCGTAGTGGTATTTTACCTGAGTCAGGCCACGGGAAAGACACATAGTCTCGTCATGCTACACCCCCTCTAATATATCATAAACCAGAAGTAATGCTGTCTTCCAGAAACTAAAAATTCCTTATTTTATATCCCACAATCTGTGACAAAAAGTTATGAGGAAAGATCATTTATATGCAGCCACTGTTTTATTGAATAACTTGCCAGATTACCTTAGATATAAAGAAACATAGTAAAAGTTCAGACTTCAGAAGTATTTTGGAAACATATCTATTTAGCACTTTGTAAGATCTCACAAATATGAACCCAGTGCACCATTTCCACTCCTTCTGTATTCTATTCTGTAAAGCGCATAGTACATGCAATAATGACCATGTGTTTATGCACAAATGTGTTTATACACAAATGTTTCATTATTATGGACATATATATCTAGGGATTGATACCTATATTACTGTTCATGTAGCACCTTTATTACATTAGGCTTGGAAAGATGATTTCTTTCAAATGTTTTTTTTTTAAAACAAATATTGCCATTTTGAATAGAAGCCCAATATGTCCCTTCATCATGTTCAATAAATTATATGCGATGTAATTAATTGATTCCTTAATTAACATCATGAAATTTAAAGATACTCCAGATGTTTGAACAACATTGAAATTTACATTGTACATGTATACATATTATTGTGTCATCTTTGTGTAGCAGTCGCACGGATTCATTAATTTAGTAACATGGTGATTCATTGTTGTTGTTGTTGATGTAGTCCATGTGGATAAGCTGTCTCACAATATCCATTAGATTTATAGATACATGAATATGGAAATGAATTTAGGATGTTGCCATGGCTATAACAGTGCGGCGTAATGATCTGTATAGATTTATCACCATGAAGGGCTTGTGTAGAGCTTAATCATTTACATGGAAGTGACAGTGACATGAATGCGATGTACTAGACCAATTATATTAACTACTCTGAAGTTTGCTATGATATTCAATGTGCATGTGTACAGTATAAACAAGAAGTTTTACTTTTAAAGCTTTCTCTTAAACTGTGACTGACCAATTAAGAAGCTGCTTATATGCTAGGTGTCTGTTATGAGTAATTCCATTGGACAGTCTTCCATCAAGCACACACAACTTAAACCTTACTATTAAACACATTGAACCCTTATAGATAATTTGCACAGAACCTATAGTACAACATGATTAATCCATTCAAATCAGCAGTAATATGAAGTTGAATAATATATATTAAATATTACATTCATTGCAAACCCTTTTGTATGTTTGAAGAATGAATAGTATTTTGTAGCCTTCAAGCATATATTATGAACCCCTATATTCCTCTTTTTTTCTTTTGATGTAAAATACACCATTTAAAATGTAATCACATATTATTCCTCAAAGTGATTTCTGAGTTTGTAGGGTAGGTGGTTAGCAGGTATGGATACAGTTGCTTATAGAACCAAGATTTTCTTATTTTGGTTGCTTTTGGAGACCCAGAAAAGCATTTAGATCAGTGTATATCATACATTAATGAATCTCTATTTGTGATCAGATGGTATTTCCAATTCTTCTTAAGACGGGTGAAATGCAATCATACAATGTAATGTTTCCTGGGAGAAATTTCAATTATTTAAACATATTTGTGGCTTTCACCCAGTAAATAAGATTGATTGATCGATCTATAGTGAAAAACAAGTCAGAAAAAATCTTGGAACCAGCGGGACTTGAACCTGCATCTACTGTTCGCCGGGCAGCAACTCTACCACCAGGCCATCACTGGTCCATGGCACAGTCACAATGAACTAGAACAAATACCTAAGCACCCCAGATTTATTCTGACTCATTAATATTCATTAGTCCGCCATAGGACAATAACTTTTATAAATGTAATGCTTCCTGGGAGAAATTTCAATTATTTAAACATATTTGTGGCCTACACCCAGTAAATAAGATAGGCCACAAATATGTTTAAATAATGTTTTTACTTGTTTATCATTTTATCCCTTGCTTTTGGAGTCTTACTATAATGAGATTTCTCTTTCATTTAGAGCATAAAAATCATGTTTTACTTCTTGAAATAAGAAGTGCAATGAGTTTGATTGGTTGAATTCTACTCAAGATTTGTCATTAGCACCTAAGATTCCATATAGAGTAAGGGATTAGTCACTTGTATTATATGTTGAGACTTAAGAACAAGTAAAACATTAGCTAGCTTAGTACAGTGTTCAGAGAGAGGTATATTCTTGTGGTTCTCACCAGACAGTTTATTCACATCTCCAATAGATTATTAAGCTATGACCAGTAGGACTGACCAAACACATATGGAAACCCATTCTCTGTTCTTTATCTTCCATTTTGGACATTCTCCATACCATAAATGTATTGGTGTTATCTCATGAAGTACTGCAAGTTTAAGTAAACGCCTTCAGGTGCCATGTATGAATCTGTGTTAGAGTTACAGTGTGAGTTCAATGAATGCAGATTAGCAGAATATATTTCGTCATTGTCTTGTTTTTACATAATTTTTTTAATTCTTCACATTAGTTATTTTGGGGTGCTTTATGAAGTTTGTTAATTGCCTCATGATTTTAGTGTTCTCCTGCATATGTTTTATGCATGTTATCTAATCTAGGTTGGAATTGTTCTTCTGTTGATGGTGATTCCAAATGAGGAGGGATGTTGTTTCAGAGTTTTTAACAGTAATGGAGACTGGAATGTGTTAGTTCAATACATTTATTTGAAATAGCTTGTTAACCAAATGGCAAAAGTTCAATTTGACTCACATTTGTAATTGGCTGGATTCCATGTCATATCAAGCTTGTATGTAAACTACAACGGTTGTATATACTGTATTGTTATGTTTCACAATGGCCAAGTACAATGAATGTAGGTACATTTATATTGTAGATCATAATGTAGGAGGCTTTGCATGCCTTGTCTTGTATCATAATGTGTCTTAGTTAGCACATTCCAGTATCTCTTAGAAACAAACTCAGTCATACATGATGGTATATACATAATGTAATAGCACCATATAGCAGCTGCTGTATCACCTTCTGTTTCCTCTTCCAATGCTCCCAGCATTCCCTGTTCTTACATGCCAGAGACTGCTCTGCCTCAGAATGGCATAGCGGTGTTTCTATGACAACGTTGGTTTCTATGGTAACTGCAACCCTTGTGGCAATCGCGCACCTTTGCCCTGCCGTGCAAGGATACACTGGTGTGTTTATTTGTGTGCGAGTGTAGTGTATGGGATCTTTATAAATTAGTATGTACATGTATCTGCTTTAGTGGAAGTGAAAAAACAGGTAAATACTTGGGTTTTATGAAAGAAGATTTTCATTTTGTTCTCTTCTTTCCACCTTTTCACTATTCCATTTCCCAACTTCCATTAAATTTTTTCAAGACCCCCAAAAACAAAAACAAATTATCTTGCTTTTCTCTTTAATCAGCTACACTGTAGGTGTTTCTCTGGCTCTCTCACATTTTTTTATTTAGAATATTGCAGTATGTATGATTTCATATTTCATTTCTCTGAATGTATCTGTAAACATGGTACTTCATTTTGTAGAATGTATTAATACTTGCAAAAGAGAGAACTAGAGATAAATAGTTTTATCCTTTTTTTTTAATTTACACGTATTCAAGATTTGTGTCTAAGCAGTGTCTAAGCCATTTCATTGTCTACTTTCTTAGTATTTCCTATCATCCTCTGTCTCTTTTCTCTATGTATTAACATGTGCAGATTCTGACCTTTTCTCTCAAATAAGACAGTGATTATCATCAAATTTGTTTCTGGAAAACATAAAGGTATAGATATTGGTATTGTTTATTCTGAAAAAAGTAAGCATGTCACCTATAAAAAATTGAAAAAAGAAAACTGCACCTAGTTTTCTTCACAATAAAGAGTGCTATGCTTCCACACCATCATTAGTACCATAATGGCTTCCTCTCTGTCCAGAGACATTCATAGGATATATTAAAAGCTTTATCAGCACTTTGCGAATCATTAACATTTATGATGGTGGTTAGTAGTAAATTATGTAAGGGATGATGTGATGGTGAAATGTGTCCATAAAGGGATGAAATTAGCTTTATGAAAGTATAATTTATATATATCTTAATTGCATTCTTCAATTGCCTTTGGAAGTAATGTAAGTGCTAAGGGGGCAGGGGAAGATATTGTGATACTATGCAATGGAGGTTTTACTATGATAGTTGTTGTGAAGAATGATATTAGTGGACGATATCTCACCCCAGAGAATCCTAGCCAAATACTAACTTTATTAATTGTGTTCAAAATAATGGTTTGAGTACAAATAAACCAATTGTTGTTATCAATTTATATCATTTAATTTCAAAGAAGGATGGGGCTGTAATAAAAATGTGGTTCTTTTATTCTTGGTGATGAACCTAAATAATTCTTTAAAAAACGAAACAAATACAGGAAGTGTATAGAGAAGAATACGTCTCCTTTTCAAACAAAAAACTTTTATTTACATAGATTGATTTGCTTTTTGTTTAACATTTATTTGTGTCCTGTTAAGACTCAAAAACAAGTCTTTTATAAATGTTCTTTTATTTTTGTGCCTCAGATGAATTTTTCCCATTATGTATGAAAGTGGTGTACCCTGATTAGTCTTATGTCATTATGATAAGTGCCACTGTTCATACTTCTTATCAGTTTTTCCTCCCATTGATTTTATTTCTTATTTGTCTTTTGTCCCAGCAGTGATATGTTTCATTGGTGTCCTTAGTCTCATATCCCTAAGCCTTAAGTCCTATTGATTTCATATCACATGAGCCATATGGCCCATTGATCATACCTCCCATTGGTCTTAACTCTGTTGGACTTATGTCCCAGTGGTCATATATCCCATGGGTCCCATTCCCAGTTTGATATGTGATAATCTTTCATTATATTCTCCCAATTATTTACCAATGAATCTATCAGACACTGTGACACTAAAATTATAATGGTCTATACCACACTACCATTACCACAACCCAGCATGCTTTGTGAGTGAGATTTGAATATACACATTTCGAACCGTAAGTTATTTTGTAATTGTTCAATGAATTGTTTTATGAAAACAGTGTTTCATTACATCAAACTATATAATTCAAGATCCAGGTGCTTTTTAAACTCTAGGACTCTCAAATAAAGTAATCTCCATAGGCTTAATACATAGATTAGCTGGTTCTTGTCGTATATATATTAAAGGTACTATGTCCCATTTGCAGGCCAAAAAATGAAAAAGTTAAATTCCAAATGCATTTGAAAGATAATATAAATTCAGAACTTCCCTAAAAAAGGTTGGGCTTGAAAATGTCTTCAAGTGGGAAAATAACGACTATTAGTTGTCAAATCGACTTTAGGGCTAAAGAGCCCAAAAGTAATAGTCTTGATTTTCAGACGGTTGTACCGAATGGTCATACGTTTTATGCTGCGCAAAGATTCAATCAGTTTAATCTTGGCCATCATAAGAAGTGGGTTATTAATGTAGACATATGCTCATGTACCCTTTACAACTCTTTTCATGTATGTTATTACCAAAGAAGAAAAAAGCCAGTCAGTCACTTATTAGTGTCTGACAGTGAAGTCTAGCAAGTAAACGGGTTTCCTTGCATACTTTGAATATGAGGACACTGCCAACGTTTAAATTTTACAGATGGGACATACATGACATATTCATAATTCCTGCAAAGTTATACAGTATTTGAGGTTGGCTGCAAAAGGGACATAGTACCTTTAAGCAGAGAGATATATTTGTAAAGTCCAACGTTACAGGATGATAAAAGTGAGTCACCCTTAACAGTACTCCACTATACCTTTTTACAAAGATGTATTATAACATTGTAACTTAAAACAATAGTCACAGAATGTCTGCTCTGTCATTGTTTAAATGCTAAACAATTGAATGTCAAACTACGTATTAAAGGAGTCACACCAAGAAGCAAAAGTGTTTTGAATTGATGCAAAATTCATATAATTGCGAAGGGAAAGCCTTACTGATCAATTACAACAAATTTCCTCTTCAAAATATGTTTTGGGCCCGCAAAAATCAACTTTCAAAAATGTTAGTTTTGAGATCAAGATTTACTGCCTATTTGTATTTTTTCGTATTTTGTCGTAGTTCTTCGTGTGACGTCACACCCTGGACACGGCCGTTAAAAAAGGGCTGCTAGCTTTCGCTTGGTCTGCAGCTAGACAGACCAAGCGGAAGCTAGCAGCCGGTACCGAGCTGTTTGTCCAGGGTGTGACTTCACTATTCAGAGCTCGCTACGCTCCTGTGTTTGACTTACGTTCGGGGGCGCTTGGGGGTCTAAGAAGGGTTTTGAAAAATTGCATTTTACGCCTCTCCACGATATATATATGATTTCTCAGCAATTTGTTCGTGTTTTTCAGGAGAAAATCTTTCCATCCATATGTAATTTGTTCTAATTATCAGTTTTTAGTAAATTTTCTTTGTGTAGCTCCTTTAAAGAATATACTCACTTTCTAAAGGCCCGGTCATACAGAGGGGACGCATGGGGAACGCACGGCCAGCGCTTTGGAAATTTGAAATTTTGGCCAGTGCGTTGTTGTGCGCCCAACTTTTGTCGTAGCTGACACCAAATTCATAGCGTGTTGCTAGCGCGTTGAGCGCATACAGGGCGCATACAGTGCGCATACAGACCGTACCCACAGCGCACATGATATCAACTTCCACGAATGCACAGCGTGTTGCTAGCGCGCCGGACGAATCGTCCACGCATGTACAGCATTCTACGACGCTCGGCCAGCGCATTGGAAATCGGAAAAGGCCTTGTGCCTAACTTTTGTCATGATTTTGGAAAAGCTAGCGAGCTGACACAAAATACACAGCGTGTAGCTAGCGCGCTTTGCGTATACAGGGCGTGTGCTCCGCGTATGTCTGGCGCTGGTCTAGCGCGCTCAATGCACGTCTGGCGTACCTTTGGCGTGTACATTCATGCGTCGAGCTCCGCGCACACTTTTGAGCATGCTCAAAAAATCCCCACGCACACAGCGAATGACGACGAATGCATAGCGCTGGTCCAGTGTTGTCCAGCGCGCTCGACGAATGAGTAACGAGTTATGATGCACGCCTAGCGAACGACAACGCACTGGCCAAAATTGAAAATTTTCCATGCGCCGGCCGTGCGTCCCCCATGCTTTCTCTTTGTGTGACCGGGCCTTTAGATACTGTGAGAGGTCCCATAGTAGAGGTCATTGTTCAATTTAATTCAATTCAAATTTAGGTTTTATTGCAGCAAAAAAAAAAAAAGAACATGGCAAAAGTCTAGAGCCTATAATAGAAAATATCAAATAAGGTTATGAAATGTACAATGACATGTAGTAGTTCAATAATAACTTAAATTGAGCACATTATTTCATGTGTTAAAAAGAAAATGTTAATCAGCAACTATTATACTGGATTCAATTGGAAAGATTATTCTTTACAAGAATTATGGTACAGTGAATGGCAGCAGTAAAAAGACCACAAAGTAAATGGGCTGTTTAAAACTACCCCTACTCTTAACACTAACCCCAACCATATCTCTAATGGATATAAGACTAATGCAGTAACAAACCAAATTAGTAGTATAACACATTCCTGGAACGGGTGATGTAGCCAAGAAGACACTCCTATTTTTTAGCAACTTGATCATTTGTACGCTGTTTCAGGTACATAGGATGTAATGAAGTTTGTTATTTATCCCTGTCAAAATGTTGATTTCTCTTTCTTGTGAAGTTCATCTTGCATTGGCAGGTATAATATACTGCATGGTTGGTTCTTACTTGATTGCCCAGTGCTTTGCTAGACAGAAGCTTTCAGAGAAAGGCTCTGGGAAAAGGAAAGCATTGTACAATGTAAACCTACAGCTACTGATGCTCAAGTCTATTGATAGCTTTGAGTGGACAATCATTTCAAGCATTGTACACTCCCTCCATGCACACTGGACAGTTTGAACCAAATGTACTTTTGTACCCTTTCATCATTTAACTCTTTGTGTTGTGTATATGGGGTCTTTTGCCGAGAAAGGAATTCAATAGGACAATCTTCCATCAAGCACACACTAATTAAACCCTACTAAAAAAAATTAAGTTCCATGACATGACTCACAATAAACTTATTTTCTATATTTTCAGACACAAAGTTTTGGATTTTTGAGATAAACTTACTATGTATTCTCAGCTTAATGTAGATTTTTTCTTACATATTGAAAACCACTTATTACTTTCATAGTCTTAAAGGAGTCACACCAAGAAGCAAAAGTGTTTTGAATTGATGCAAAATTCATATTATTGCGAAGGGAAAGCCTTACTGATCAATTACAACAAATTTCCTCTTCAAAATATGTTTTGGGCCCGCAGAAATCAACTTTCAAAAATGTTAGTTTTGAGATCCAGATTTACTGCCTATTCGTATTTTTTCGTATTTTGTCGTAGTTCTTCGTGTGACGTCACACCCTGGACACGGCTGTTAAAAAAAGGCTGCTAGCTTCCGCTTGGTCTGCAGCTAGACGCACTAAGCGGAAGCTAGCAGCCGGTACCGAGCTGTTTGTCCAGGGTGTGACCTCACTATTCAGAGCTCGCTACGCTCGTGTGTTTTGCTTACGTTCGGGGGCGCTTGGGGGTCTAAGAAGGGTTTTGAAAAATTGCATTTTACGCCTCTCCACGATATCTGTATGATTTCTCAGCAAACTATTTGTGTTTTTCAAGAGAAGATCTTTCCATCCATATGTAATTTGTTCTAATTATCAGTTTTTAGTAAATTTTCTTTGTGTAGCTCCTTTAAGAAATACAGACACATTAAGAATCAACAGATACCCATGAAGAAGAAGAAAAAAACCTGCCCCAATTAAACACTAAATTTATGTAGTGCTACTTCCTACTCTACCTTGGAATATGTTTTAAATCCCTCCCCTTTTGTTAATCCTGAAGCAGTTTGTGTATAGAATGATGTCAGTATCTCAACGATGTGATACTTACTTCTACATAGGTCAATTTTCAGTTCATATGTTCATAGTGACCAAAGATTGGCAGGACAAAAAAATAATTATGTTTAAAAGTAATAGTTTTTTAACTGAAGTTTTGTTTAGAGTTCTACATGAAAATTCTTCTCAAGAAATCATCCGTAGGCCTAAAAACAAAGATGTTGTTTTTGCGACCGACCCAACAATTTTGAAATCTACGGTCGGCTTTTTAGTTGAAAAAAAAAAGTCTTATTAGAGAAAAGAAATATTAAACCGTTAAAAACTGAAATATATCAGCCCAAAGACAGAAACAAAAAAAAAAGGTTTTTTTTTTTCTTCTGACCGACCCATGTTTTAATACCTAAAGGGAAATACAACACTTTTTTTAGGCCTTGCATATAGACTAAGGATTTCAGATAAACTGCATAAAGATTTAAATGATATGGAAGTGAAATACTATTAACTTAAGTGTGTATGATGTGAACGCACTTTGATTTGAACCTTATATATTCATATATTGTTAAAGCATCCATCTATGACTGGGACAGAAATTATGCAAACCTTCGTGAGAATTGGGAATTGACCAGAAAGTGACTGATGCCTTTTGAATGGGAACGTACAAGCTGTCACTTTGTGTGCATGTGACACATGACATGCAGAAACTAATATGCAGCATTGTACCTGTACTTAGTCACAGTTAGGGGGTAACACCTAAAACAAATATTGAAAATGTCACTTTGACCAAGAAGTTACCAGCACTTTGACCCCTCTCTGTAAATAACTCTTATTTTTTAAAAGAGGCCTTATCGCACCTCAAGATGTGAAGGCCATATTGCACCTCAAGATGTAGCAGTTTATATATTGACAGTGGTACAGAAATCCAGAATTACTATCTCCAAACTGATGTCTCCATTTAGCATTGATATCTGTAGTATAAACTAAAATGTACACATATCCCAAGTAGAGTTGCATTTTGTAAAAGAAAGAATCCCATTGAATTATGTTCATTCATAAAAAAAAAATTGTAGGAAAGTAGTAAAAACCAAAATGTGCTCTTCTGGTAAATAAACCTCTTCCTCCAAAAATTGAATTGAATTAAGTTGATCTTTATTTAATTCATCATAAAAACATCATAACAAACATATACAAGACAAAATATAGTGTACAAGTAAAAGAGAAACATTTACAATAGAAAACAACAACAAAAATATATATGAATGTGAAGACAGGTAGGAAAGCCAAAGACTCCCAATGATTATCTAAAAATTGTAAATCGTGTTGAGAACATGTCAAGAAATGAGTAAATGCAGTTAGGTAGGCTTTGAACCTGCATCTCTTTGTTGGGATTTTTGTTCTGAATATAAACAACTCATCTATGGTAATGTATTCATTATCACTCGGATCTTGTCAAAGTTAGTTCCTATTATCTACAGATTCTCTTTTTGTCATCATATTCTATGACATGATATATTTGCATACACAACATCTAAATTCTCCTCTAATTTAAGCTTTCTCCATTTTGAGATAAAATCAGGCCAAACCCAACATCTTTACCCCCTAAAAATCCCCAATTTTGTTGTCCAGATTCCGTGTTATGAGCAGGAAATCTGCATAGGGTAGACAGGCCCATCCATCACACGAAGTCCCTAGATTAATAGAATCCAAGTCAAACTTTCTCCATCCTCGGGGGTCGTTGGATACAAGCTAACGCATGCAATATTCATGCACTGCCTAGATTCAGGTGGTACCTATAAATATTGCATTTATAGGGTATCATTAACGCCTTTTGTTATGCGTGTGCATGTCTGTGTGCTGAGTGTGTAATTGCACCAAGTATACACAGGAAACCCGACACTCCAAATGTGGGTACACATGAAACATTATCAAGTATATCATGTCTTAAATGATAGATGATCCCTGTTTCAGATTTATTCTAGGTATTTGAAAGAAATATATATCTAGTTTAATATTGGCAAAGATGTTGATATAAGTGCAAACTACATGAAGAATAAGATGATGTAAACTGTGATGCCATGTTGTACTCATCACTGATTGGTTGCCACTGCATGTTCCTTTTTCATTAGAGCAGCCATCTTGGTTTCCAATTCAATGTGCATGCATGGGTATAACAAGTACACTTGACTTACAAATACAGTCATATTGAATCATGATATATATAGGCTCTCTACACCATATGGAATACATTTGTCTTTAATGTTCCAGACATATAGATGTATCATCGGTCATGAATAAATAATATCAATTTGAAAATTTGCACTACTATGCAGTGCACTAGCTCTGCACTATCTCATTTAGGCTTCACAGTATGCATTTCATAGTGGAAATATTCATGAGCATGAGTATGGCAATGATGATTTCAAACATATAGATTGCCTTAGAATCACTAGCATTTCAAACATATGCTGATACATATCTCACTATCTTTCACATACACATCAACATTTGTTTTGCTTTCAAGTTTTAAGGTAAGAAAACAATCTGAATTGTAACAAAGAAGAGAAGCTGAGATGAAAGAGAAGGAGCAGTGTATTGTGAATTCATTCAACTGATTCGGAGAGAGAAAATGAGAGAGAAGGAGTTAAGCATGAGCTAGGAAGAGGGAAAGGGGGGGGGGGCGGAGGAGTAAGATGAAAAAAGTAATAAAGAAAGGTGGAGGCTAGGCAAGTGACACATTGATAAATTGTTAAAAGCTACCTTGCATATATATTTATATCACTTCAATGAATATAGCAAAAATGATGTTGCCATGGTAACACCAAGTTTTATGATAACCATATTTACTTCTTAAGTGCAAGCATGGAGCAAGGCAAGAACAAATTCTCATTTTTTTCCAAGTAAGATTTATGATATTTGAACCTGTGTGTCAGTATAAGGGACATGTTAGTGTTTGGTATTATGTATGGCGAGGAAGTATTTTGTTTTGGCAAGGTAGACTTGTATTTTGTATGGTTTTGCTCGCGTGTCAAAGAATTCTTTCAAGTCTTTGCCTTGCTCAGACGACGCTGATAGCAAAGCCAGCTCTTATTTCTCCAGAGAGCCTTGTAATGCTCCCTAAGTGCTGACTCACTGCCGTCACCACAATAGGCAGCCCTCTATAGACCACTCCAGGCCATTGTTTGGTTTGAATAGAGGCCCAACTCTAATGGAGATTTAGCTAGGAAGACGGGGGCGCAGACTTGCGTACACAAATTTACTTATAAGAGCATTTGCGGATTAAAAAGCAAATATGGAATTTTTGAAAGTCTCTTATTTCAATTTTTAACCAAAAATATGTAGTTTGCTGGTGGAGATGAAGCTCTCATGGGAATACAAATGTTATAGTTTAGCAATTATTTTCAAACATTTGAATTTTGAAAGTAAAATAAATATGACTATTCAAATTTCTGCACATATTTTGTATTTGAAAGTAAAAGTGATAAGTAGCTAATTTTGTTTGAATATTTTATATAAGGGAAAATGAAATACATTGATACTTGATGATTGTAAATAAGTGAATTTTCTTTTAGTTTTGCTCCATCAGGTGTATGGAAGATATGTTGGATGTAAAAAAAAAAAAATGAAAAAAAAATGCAACATGCTCACACACGCCCCACCCTAACAAACATACGGGAGTCTGGAAAATCAAGGACTCATTTGTACATGTCTGTATGTTATTTCATATTCGAGGTCACATGTTTTTGCTGGAATATAACTTCCTGAGGAAAATTTGAAAACATTTGATTGGATCACCTGAATGAACCACTGTGGACCTGAGGACATCCCCATTTTGTGAATGGTAGTCTCAGTGAAAATGCAGTTCATATGAATGTCCTCGGTTTCGTACTGTAGACAATGAAACACAAACACACACACACACACGCACACACACGCATATACACATATACACAACAACGTACATGTAGTAGTTCTTTCTGGAAAGCTCCTACAGAGCTCTGGTTAAAAAAATGAAATTGTTGAAAAGGTCTATTTATGTAATCTTGTTTGTTGTCCTTGTAATACAAAAAAAATCTCATAAGTTTTGAATCAATGATCTTATATCTTAAAATGTATAGAAATGATAAGTACTGCAATATCATGTATGAATATATATTCTGGTATACATCCATTAATTTTGTTAAATCTATTTCGAAACATGGTCACTCGGTAAATGATTGATAGTTTGGAGTTACGGTATGTTGAATTATTGAAAAATAAACGTAGTACATGTAAAAGTTTAATAGTCCAAAAACTTTAATATAAATTAACACAACTCAAACTCTTTCAGGTAATTTTAATAGTTGTGTTGTGAATAAATTAAAAGATTAGCACATACAAAATAATGTTGAGCAAATCATTTGAAAGACATAATTGTTGTTGTTTCAAAAAAGTTTTTGTCACGTTTGCTTCATCTTGTTTTATATCTCCATATTTTGGTGTAATTTCAAAGAACTGGTCATGCCAGCCGACGAAGGTTTGCCACCGTGCAAAGCTACTTCATAAGGATTACATGTAAAGATGACTGTAAGAGGTCCTTGATCAATGTATCTGATACATCCTAATTGAGCTATTTCTTTACATTTTGATGGTCCGTGTTGCCTTCCTGCCTGCATTACCCACACCCTTGTAATCCAACTCACAGTCTGGCTTTTATGATGTAGGTCTGGTGCCTTCCTAGAATGACTTCCATGACAGCCCTATCTGGGGATGAACAATTTAGAGATCAATTTCTTTCTTCAATGTTGCTTTGGCTCTGTCTGTACTGGTATGTCCTTATGTCTGTCTATGTGACTCTCTGTAATTCTGTTTGACTCTCTCTGTCTGTTGCTTGCCACTTCTCTCTTTTCCGACCCCGTCATTATTCTTACTAAGTCTTACCCTACTTCTGTCTCTGTCTATGTCTCTTTCTCTCACTTTCTCTCACTTTATCTCTCTCTCTCTCTATCATGTTTTCCCTCTCTTTATACATTCTTGTCTCTTTTTGTCTCTCTATTAATCTCTTGGTCCCCATCTTTATGTCTTATTTCTAACTATCTCTGTCTTTTGATTGACTCCCCTTCTTTCTTACTCTATTGCTTCATCTTTGTTTATATATAAGTCTCCCTTCCTTCTACTGTTTGTAAACTGTATTTCTGTCTTGATCTCTTTTGCCTGATCTACTTTTCATCTATTTCTCTTTGTTCTATTTCATCTCTCTCTTTTTCCTCCCTGTTCCTGTCTCTATGTCTCTGTCTCTTTGTCTTTGTGTTCCTATCTTCATGTATATCTCTCTTCCTCCATCTCTGCTGAAGTCTCTCTTGGGAGATTAATGATCATGTTGATGATTACGAGGTGACCGTGTAACAAATCTCATCAATGAGAGATGACTGTGTGCCTGATGCTTCATCTGCGCTGCTGCTCTGCCAGTGATATCAGCCTCGCCTTCGTTGTTAGAGGAATGTCAACAGTCATGTAGACATGTTTACAAAATGTTTTCATATTGCTTGATTGCTCGTTGCTGAGGCACCCGGTATTTCTTGTAAATGTTTCTTCACATTAATTTACTTTGCCATGATCTATATGTAAAATTCATGTTAATCTTGCTCAAAATTTGTCACGAAAAACATTAGTATTTTGCACTGCAATCAATCATTCACGACCTAAAAATACTAGGAAATTTGAAATATTTAAATGAAGGACAATATGACAATAAAATAAGTTTTTGAAAGTGTCATGAATACAGTGAATTTGTAGCTTGAAATCTAACATGATTATTGGGTTCATATACAAGTTTATATGACACTGATGACAAGAACGTTGCTTAAAAAGATTTCTACCTCAAAGTTGCTCAAACTCTACTCTGCTAACATTTGATATAGATACATGTAAATTTATATAGAAATATTTTGTATAATGCGCTATAGAAATATGATTATTATTATTATTATTAATATTTACATATGAAATGAAATAAGGGACATGTTGATTACACTTATTTTGTCTATTTAGTCTTTTTTATATTTCATTTCTAATTAAGAAAAAAAAATGAAATCATTAGTAGGTAAGTGTGTATATATTTGACACACTTGACCATTCAATTCTTCTTTCTAAGTTAGAGCATTGTGGAATAAGGGGCATAGCTTTACAATGGCTTGCGAGTTACTTATCTATGAGAAGACAGTACACTTATTATAATTCTGTTAACTCTGAAATTCTGTATCTTAAATGTGGTGTTCCGCAGGGATCCATCCTGGGCCCGTTATTATTTCTTATTTATATCAATGATATTTGTAATGTATCTAAAACCTTGAATTATATTTTTTTGCAGATAATACAAGTGTTTTCTTTTCTCATCATGAAATCAACACTCTTGAACAGAAAAGAAATTCAGAACTGCCAAAATTGACTTTATAGTTTAGAAGTAATGTGCTCTCTCTCAATGTTCTTAAAACAAATTATATTCATTTTAGAGGTAGAAAATCTAATGACAACCTTGCTCTTAATATTAAATTAGATGATATTTCTTTAGAGAGAAAGACATGTACGGAATTCCTTGGTGTCTATATCAAAGAAAAACTTGACTGGAGCGACCATGTAAAACACATTGTTACACCAATCTCCAGAAATATCGGCGTACTGTAATGTTTTGTTTCTGATAGAATATTACTTATGCTATATAATAGTCTAATTTTACCACACATCTGTTATTGTAATATTTTGTGGGCAAAATCCAAGTGTGTGACTAATAATATTCTTCTGCTACAAAAGAAAGGTGTACGCATATGTACCCGAGCTGGTTATTGTGACCATGAAACCCCACAATTTGTTAAACTGAAATGCTTAAAGGTTGATGATATTAACTTCCTCCAAATTGCCTTATTTATGTTCTGTTTTAATGTCAAATTGTTACCTACGTCATTATCTTCAATGTTCCAACCTAATAACATGGTTCATTTGTATTCAACAAGGCAGTCATCGAATTTACATGTGGTCAATCCTCATACCACATTAGCCCAGAAATCAATCAGACACAGAGGTCCAGATGTATGGAATTCTTTACCTAATGTTATTCGAAATATAAAATCAACAAACTTCTTTAAAAGAGCACTCAAATGTATTATCACTTCACAGATGTAAGATATTACTAAAATTATAATCTATATATCAGTTCTAACTAAATCGAACATAATTTTGTTACTAGGCTTAACAAAATCCCTTTTTTTTTATTTTGTTAAAACTTTGTAAATAGTGTAAATAGTTCACTGCAAAACATTAGGAATTTTATTTGTCATATATTATATATTTAAAAGGTGTTGTAACAATTCAAGCTCTATTTGTTTATGTTTCATCACCTTTGTGTGTTCATTCTTCAAACTGTATATTAGTTGTAACTTATTTTTGATAAAACATTGTTATATTCTTTGTCACATGAAGTCAATTCAAATGGATTGTAAAATTGAAAATGATTTGTTATATTATATTCATTTTTCATGTGATGTTAACTTCAATGAATTGTGAAATTGTGAACATGCATGCATGCATTCATGCATAAATAGATATATATATATATATATATATATCCTAGTTAGTTATTGAATATTCAATCTCATTTTGAAAGATCAATGTATTGGACAAGTGGTCCCTATTCACAGGTTTTTTTGAGTTAGCTTAATCATTATTTATAGTAAATCATGATGAAATTTTATAATGTTTTTTTAATGACTACCGGTACTGATTTATTTACATTACACAAGAGCAGTTATTTTTTAATGTAGTGCTCTCATGCAGATTACATTAATTTTCTGTCTCCATAGCAGAAAAACCTGTCATTACAATCAGATACCAAATACAAGTGTGAATGTAGGAATGACTATATTCATAGTATCATGCTCTTAAGGAGGTGCAGCTTTAATGAAAATTTCACCCTAAGACAGTGGTACTTCCAACAATACATTAATATATCCTGTCACTCAGCAATAGAGATGATTGACAATGAAAGCAAAGAAATCAGCTCTTGAGTTTGGGGAGTGAGAAATCATAAAGGTTGAGTATGAATCAGATCAATAGAGTATACACATTTACACTGTCAATTCCAAGCCAGCCTTATGATGTTTCTTGTCAGATAGATGGTGTTATGGCAGGTCTTTTGTCAACATGCTCATGCTTCTCAGCTATCCTAAAAGGTTTTTTTCTACCACTTGCTCTTTTTTTCTCATTCTGATGGTTATAAGATATATGCTGTAATCTACTTCAGTTGGTTGTTTAATCATCATGGCTATGCTAATTGCTCAGCATATTACTGCTCCCACTGGCAATGTCATAAATGGTCACGATACAGGGTGCTTAGAGTAACTTCTTGGACCTATGAACAGCATCCAACTTTCACATTCTTCTTTCTTTTTTCTTCTCTCTTGATATCATAAATGTGAGGGCGGATTAAGGACATACCTATGTGTGATATTAAGAATTTGGAAAAGATATTATACTAAGTAGAAGTAGAAGTAGTAGAAGTAGTACAAGTCTTAGTAGCAGCAGGATCAGAGAAGGAGGAGGAGAGAGAGGATGAGAAAGAGGAGAAAGAGGAGGATGAGAAAGAGGAGGATGAGAAAGAGGAGAAAGAGGAGGAGGAGAAGGAGGAGAAAGAGGAAGAGGAAGAGGAAAAGGAAAAGGAGAAGGAGGAGGAAGAAGAGGAGGAGAAGGAGGAGAAAGAAGAAGAGGAGAAGGAGGAGGAGGAGGAGGAGGAGGAAGAAAAAAAAAAAGAAGGAGGAGTAAGGGAAGGAAGAGGAGAAAGAGGAAGAGGGGGAAGAGGAGGAAGAGGATAAGAAGGAGGATGAAGAGAAGGAGGAGGAGAAAAAGGAGGAGGAATAGGTGGAGGAGGAGGAGGAGAAGAAGGAGGAGAAGAAGAAGAAGAAGAAGGAGGAGGAAAATGATAAGGAGGAGGATGATGATGAAGAAGAAGAAGAAGAAGAAGAAGAAGAAGAAGTAGAAGAAGAAGAAGAAGAAGAAGAAAAAGAACAAGAAAAAGAAGAAGAAGGAGGAGGAGGAGGAGAAGAAGTAGATGGAGGAGGATGAGGAGAAGAATGAGAAAGAGGAGGAGGAGGAGGAGAAGGATGAGGAAGAGGATAAGGAGGTGTTCTGAAAGTAAATTGAGTATAAAGTTGTAGTGAATTGTCACAATTCAATTTCACATTGCCCAGATTTTTTCTTGAGGTTTACATGTACTCTGTATAATCTGTGCATGATTTGACTCTAAATGAGGCAGATAAAAAAAAAAAAATGCCATCGAGATTCATGTGAGTCTTTCCCAATGGAATGAGTTCTCCAAAATAAACTTGGAAAATACACTGAAGAAGGATTACAAAAATAATTATGACTATACTATACTAGACTGATTAAACTATGGGCAAATTTGCCTTGAATATCCCTGTGGAAATAATTTTCTAGTGGGCTTCTTCTGAAAAAACATTATTTTAACTTGTATTGTAGAAATACTGGTAGCTGTAATATAAATGGCAGAGAAAAGAATAGAATTTGAATTTGTAATAGAAAATTTGACTCTGTGATGTTAAATTTAAAGATATATATTTAATTTCGACAACCATTCTGGAGTACAAATGAATTTGACTTTATTTTGGATTTTATTTACTAATTCTCAAGCAATTTGATATCCATATAAGTTGACTTGCAGTTGAACCCTAAGTTATGAAGTGCCAAGTCACAAAGAGGAAAATTTGTTTTCTTGAATGGATGATCAGATGTAATAAGAATGTATACTGGCTGTGTTAGCATATCAGTGTGGGTTTAGAGCCGAGAACTTGAGTTGTGTTTAATCTAAGCACATACATGTATGGCCCTTAGTGCACCATGCATACAAGTGCACATTTTTTCCTTCTCATCAATCAAAATTAAATTCAACATGTCAGACATTAATTTTATTTTGTGAATAATACATCTTATAGTAATAGAGTTTTTCACCATTTTGTATTGATTAAGTCAATATAGAACTCAAAACCTTTCTTTAGAGCAGTTGAAGTGACATGCACAGACACACGTTCCTTTCTTGTATAAGAAGCTAATAGAATAACGTTATGGTATTACTAACTACTAGTAACATGTCTATTGAAAGCCATTAGGGCATTAACTACTAAAAATGATTAGAATTAATGCCCTTCTTGCTCTGAGGAGACAAACTAGCAGGGTAAGATTTCTCTGTTTCCAAGAATGTGTGGGAACACATCTTGATTGCACCATTGCCTGCAATTACACATTCATGGTGAACATGTATCCCATTGGCTCAGTTGCTCCATAGTGTGTGTGAGATCAGACAGTGGAAATGTACCCTTTTCTAGATAGTCTCTAGGTGATTCTGGCTTCTAGGCCACTTGAAGAGACGTGCATTTATTTGTTTTTCTGTCAAGTGGGGAAGACATAGGAAGTGGATGGATAGTCCTTGTCATTGCTCAGTGTTAAATGGATATGATCTGATTTCCAAGAGAGAGTAAAAGAAAAAGGGAGAAAGAGACAGATCACCCTCTCCCTCTCTCTCCCTCTCTCCCTCTCTATCTCTCTATCTCTCTCTATCTCTCTATCTCCCTCTCCCTCTCTCTCCCTCTCTATCTCTTTATCTCTCTATTTCTCTCCCTCTCTCTCCCTCTCTCTCTCTCTCTCTCTCTCCCTCTATCTCTCTCTCTTTGATGATGGTGCTTAACCTTATGGTAGAGGAGAAAGGAAGACTCTTGTAGAGGTTTTACAGAAGATTAAAACAAATGTTGATGTTGCTCCAACTGTATGTTAATTGATTCAAATTTATACTGAAAGGCACATTATTTTTTAATTTTGTTATTTGTGCATTTATAAAAATACTTTGCACTCCCCAAGAGATCAAACATAACAAAATAGATATATATGTTTCATATCAATAAGATTATATCAATATTAGTAATAATGATGGTGAATTTTTGTACTGCTCATTTCGTCCCTATTTTCACAAAGTGACAGTAGTGATTGAAAATTGCATACAATTTGCGTGCAGATTTTAATCACTACTGTCACTTCGTGAAAATAGTAACGATTTGTGTCACATGTGACTTTCCTAGCAGTCAACTGTTATTGGTGTAAGCATGTCAAAATATATCCATTTTAATTGAGAAATACCTGCATCAAAGATTTAAAAAAAAAAAATGTTCTCTGTTAGAAATCATATAAACCATTTTCTTTGATTATAGATGAAAACAATTTGAATGAGTTATAATGAGTTATTTCATGATGATTTTTTTGTTGTTTTGTACTCAATAGCTTGATATCATTTCACCTTGATTTAATTGATAAATGGTGTTCACACATTTATACCAGTATTGGAAACATTTCATGATTTATTGTCCACCATATGGCCGGGATATGACAGTAGCATATATACATTTATCTAGTATGCATTGACTTGATTAAACATTGTAACCAGACAAACAAACACATTGTGTTTATGAGGCATTGTGGGGTTGTGTAAAGATCAGTCAGGAGACACTTTACTGAAGGAGAGAAAGTTGTGTCTCTTTTATTTAACTCTCTAATCTTCAAACCTAACTCTATCCCAATTGATTGGTCTAAACACATAGCATTTTCATGTACATTTCAGTACCCAATCTCAATATATGATTAGTAAGAAGGTGTTCTATCTATATCAGATTTGAAATTTCCAGAATTCCGCTTAATCTATTGGAGATTGAGCCCAAGAATACATATACTCAACCTTTCAACCAGTAAAAATGTAGGTTTTTTAAAAATAAAGTATATCTGTACAGGAATGATTGCACATTGAAATATCAATCTTACTTCTCTTATAGAACCCTGTCTTGTTGAAAGCTTTTGTATGTCACTCTAAATAGCTTTTGTATGTCACTCTAAATAGAAAATGCGTGTCCAGCTTTGCTTTCCAAGAAATTAATAGGTCCTATGATTACAGAAAGCTACAAAATTCAATTAATCAAAAGGAGCTTAATTATATGTACTTTAAAGAAGGTAACAGCTAAGTTGATAGATATTATGTAGAGCTTATCAGAAAAGTTCTAACCTATATGATCTTGAATCATATTCCATAGTAAAGAGTAACTAATACCTTGTCTTATGATACCATATTCATAATTGTGCTGCCAAGGATGACTGAGCACTAGGCTTTACATGCATTGTCAACATACTCTTGTTGTAAGTATAGGCAGAAGGAATGAATGTGGGTAAAAACCATTATGTTGGTTATGTCATTACAAAAAACAACAAAAATTCACTTGTTTACATTTAATATGAGGCATTTGAAAAGAAGAGGTGTTTATATCACCTCAAACTCTAGGAAATGCTTATTACAAGCAAAATTTATGATATTCTCTTCATTGTGATGATAGGTTACTCTTCTCATTCAGTGATACAAAATTAATAAACTTTGTTTGGGATGTTATCTTTTTTAAAATGAAAGTCTACTGTCAATTTCTTTGATACTTATCATTTTTTGCATTTGGGTTGAGTAACCTTTGAGTTTTCATTCGCTGTTGGAGATAAACACTGTATCCTACTTATGAATTTGAAATGGTGCAGTGGACAGGTGAGCAGAGAGAACTTATGCTAGGAGTCCACTGGGCCAGCGCCAGTTGGTGCCAGTTCGCCAAAGATTATGTGCTTGGCGCGTAGTGGCTCGCTGTGGAGCCAAATTAATGTCCGATCGACATGTGTCGCCAAGTGGAATAAACTGGCCATATGGCTCGCGCCAAATGCTACCTGGCTTGCTCCAAAATGTTGCGCCAGTTTGCGCCAGTTTGCGCCATTACACGGCCATTTGATTCCAAAATTCACCCTGTTTGCGCCATTCGCGTCAATAGACGGCAACTTTGCGCCACTTGGTGATTAGTTTGTGCCAAAGGTCCCCAAATTGGTTTGAACTTGCCGCCGCTTGGCGCTACTTGCCGACTATATAAATACCGACCATCAGCTACCTGGTTCAGACCCTCCTCAGCTGCTGTATGAACAACATCTCTACTAAATATATACAATTTTGATATGTCTGAGGCTTGTGATAATGATGGAGTGATGATGCTGCTCCATCAGAAGATGATGAGAGATGCTGAGGTGGCCATTGCCTATCAACTTATCCTGGCCAATCCTGAAGAAGAAGAGCCTCCTAAGAAGAAAAGGAAGCACAACTGGTGGTTTAGACCCTTGCTCCACCCACAGTTGAGGGTCAAACGTGGACAGTACCACATTTTGATGAAAGAGCTGAGGGAGAATGACAGGAGGAAGTTCACGAACTACACCAGGGTGTCCCCAGAGATGTTTGATGAGTGATGACCTGTTGATCAGGCTTACACCCCACTTGCAGACGAAGGACACCCACTTCAGAAATTTTCGTAGCGCCACTTGCATCTAGGAATCGGTGCCAAGTCAAACCAAATGGCATGAACATATCGCCCTTTGGCGCAAACAATCCGCCTCTGTTGGAATTATTTGGCGCGTAGTGGTGCAAACAAGGTGCCAATTGGCGCGAAACCTCATTTCAGCAACTTGGCACGCCCCATTACATTTCAGTGGATTCCAATAGGCCGATTGTTTGCGCCAAAGTGCGATATGTTCGCGCCTTTTGGGGCCACTTGGGGGCCACTTGGCACTGATTGCTCGATGCAAGTGGCGCGACGAAAATTTCAAACATTTTGAAATTTTCTTGCCGCCACATTCAAATTTGGTGCCGTTACGGGCCACCACAAGCCAGTTGGGAGGCACTTTGAGCCACTACACGCCACTACACGCCACTAGGCACCTTATTGGTGACACTAGGCACCACAGTAAATTGCATTGGCGCAAACTGGCACCAACTGGCGCCGGCCCAGTGGACTCCTAGCATGAGATATCATGAGACAAGAAGTTAGTAGGCTGTTTAAAATAGTTAAAGGTTATCCTTTAGAATGAAACAAGGCTCTCTGAAAGTCTAGATACATTGCATCATTTTAACAATGAAGCACTGAAACACAAGGAATAATTTAACTTTTAAAAGGATTTAAGACGTAAAAAGCATATGCATTTATGCAGACACAGTTATTTTGACAACACTTTTTAAATACGATATATAGCTTCAAAAATCAGGAATCTGTCTTGAAAAGCCTATCTCTCAGGAATAAAACCAGTCTATGAAATATTAGATACAAATGAGGTGGTTGAAATTACCAATTAATTTAGATCCTTGCATTATAATACTTTGAAAACTTACCTATAATTACATTGTAATTGCTTATTCATTTTCATTATCAATTTAGTGTGTCTGTAAATTGATTCATTGAAGGGAAGTCTGAATCAGGCAAATCCATTAAAGACTTCCAGGTTCTTGTAATAAGTTACATCATGGAAGCTCATTCTCTGTAGATACTCTATAAATGATATCCAAACATTATTTTTATAGTAGTATTGAGGGCACAATCCCCTGTCTATATTCAATATTACGGATAATATACAACAAAAATTCATCTTGTATTTTGTCTGGGTAAGATGTGAACATGGATAATGTTTATATGAACAAAAAAAAA
>BEXV01001375.1:45763-56256 GCA_003118195.1 Hemicentrotus pulcherrimus
TTTTTTTTTTTTTTTTACATACCGCACGTCAAACAACTGCCCTAAAATGGTGATTTGATCACAAATTCAATAGAAAACTAATTTAAAAACACACTTGAAGAGAAAAATATTCTCAAAAAGAATGAAATGCAGATAATACCAAAATAACCACCCAAAAAATTACCTGCTTGTATGGAAAAACTGCATGATGAATGAACATTTCTGCATTGGAAGTGTGTCCCGCGTAGAATTCAGTTTCGTATTTATGAATTCCATTTTTTTGCTTGAAATTCCTTTTTTTGCCATCGTGATTCCTTTTTTTTGGTCGCACAAGGTTGGCAGCACTGTAAAGGGGACTATATCTAAAAGAATATGTTACAATACTGTACATGTAGATTAATGTTTTACAACTTGTACATTTTCTACTGGTATGCATGTATGGAATGCACTCTTCCACCCATTTATGAACAAATTGACAATAACTACAGTGAATGAAGCTCCTTATAGAGTCCATTTCTGGACTCTTTAAAAAAAAAATTACATTTATGATACGCAGTGCTTTAAAATGGTACATGTTATAGCTTCAAAGAACTCATTTTGAGGTAGAAAAAACAGCTTGTCTTTGTGGAATCGTTAATTACATTACATTTATATTTTTGGGCAATTGCTGCCTGTGACAAAAAGAGTCCTCTACACATTCCAGTAGTCTGCTCCAAAAAGTGCCTAGTGCCATTAATAACTTCCTCATTATCATCCAATTCATATTTGTAATGAAAGGAAAACTGGAAAATTTGGAAGTGTAAAGCATTTTTATTTCTATATTTGGTTCTTTGTAAAGACTTTATGTTTGGGACATAAGTTCTTTAGAGAGACAGAAAAAAAGTGTAATTATTTTTTTGTACTTTTATACTTCTTGAGAGGAGAAAAAAATCTTGTCATGTTTCTTTTTTTTTTATTGAAAAATAAAAGGGACAACAATAAGCTCATACCAGTATTGTAATGTTGAAACTTGAAGTTTGGATTTTTTATCAGTATGAGCAGTATGTTAGGAGCGTGCTATAACACTCATTATTTTCTTTTGCAATGAGAGTATCATACTAAACAATTAAGAAGCAGAGCTTCCCCACACAATACAATAAATTAGATTAGACAAGATCATGGTATAACAATTATTGGTTTAGGGAAGAAGTTGGGCCTTGAAAGTCTTTTGTATCTATAGATAAAACTCTTTCAGTCTATACAAGGAGAATGCTGGACATTAGTTAACATGAATATCTTTCTTAGGGTCGCTTTGGACTATAGAACATGATATTAAGTTGTTGAACAGTATATACTGAGGAATATTAACCTTTCTTTCTTTGCTATGGGCTCATAATTTCACCCATGGATTGGACAAAGAAAAGTTGCCTTTATTGTCTGAACCAGCTTTATTTGTAACCCTATGTTATCAAAAGATATGTTATGTCCGATTTGTCATTGAAATGAAGCTTTATAGGAAGTACCCACTTCATTGTATTTGATGACATTTGACCACATAACATGGTGACACCACTGAAGGTATGTTGTAGCTAGCAGAGTATGTGGGATTCTGTTCTTTCATGGTAGTGCCACTTTAAGAAACAAGAATATGAAGAAAATAACAAAAATTGATATGACAAGCTCAATCGTGTAAATCTTGCGTGCTCAATCAATGGGTCGAACAGTGCAAACAAACGGGGTGTGCATGCGCATCAATTTGCCCTAGCATATCTTACCCAAAGCAGAGAGGTGCAATGTACACACATTTTGCGAAGCATAACAGGCTACCCATATCCGATATCTCAAAATTTGATTGAAGGAAAGGGAGAAAAAATAAGCGAAAAACCTTCTATACACACTTCACCCTGGTTTTTTTCTTCTTCTGAATTCATAATTACAGATGTATTCATCACTGTCCGACCGAGTTATCATTTTCCTTGTATTTCTCTTTAATTTAAACTTTTTAAAGAAGTATAGGTTGATACATCACCTTTTAGGGTTTTACTGAGTTTTTTTGTTGGATTATTGTTAAATAACGAATTGTAAAAGTGATGTTTTCTAATTTTTAGATCAAATCTCTGTAAATCATGCATGCAATTCAGCCATTGGCTGCAATATATTTATGAATTAAAACTATACCTTACCTTACCTGATATCACAATAATATGATGTAAATTTTTACTTTATAGATGGGTAATTCATCAAAGCTAAAATTCATCGTACAAACCATCCTCCAATCCTTGCATCCAAGTTTCATTATTCATTCAATCATATTTGTGGCATGTATTTGGCCTTTATTCAAGATGGAACCTTCAGCCTGCTTTATCGATGCATCAGTTGCTACGCAACCATATTGATATTATCATGCAGCACACAGTGTTGGATCTGTGCAGATTTTTTTTTCTCCAAGTGAATGAGGATTAGTCATATATCAAACAGAAAAATTGGAAGTGACTTCTATCGTTCGCCTGTATAGGATTAATGAAAATTCACATATTGATGCTATAATGGCGGCCTGCCTGGCCTGTTTATCAACCCATTTTGAGTTGAGAGATTAATGTATATCAAACATTAATTTCTGAAAATCTGTAGAATTATAATGCAAATTGATGATATCATATAAAGGTAAAAAAAGATTGATATTTGAATATATTTTGAACAAAACTTGCACTGTACACATAACGAGAGTAATATACATGTATGTATCGCAACAATTGCGCTTCAAAATGATCATGAAGTGCCTCAAAAAAGTAAAAATCTTTGAGTGACCAGTTTTACCATACACGTATTCCCCAATAGACTTTAGTGTTATGAAAACCGTTAAGAAAAACGCAAAATTTGATTTCGATTTCCAATCATAAATATCTTGATAATCAGACAGGCGATCAGCTTGTAAAAGTCATGGGGTTCCTGACTGACCTAAAAGTTTATAATTGTCATTGCAGCATGAGCTAAATCTAGGATTGGTTTCAGAATCTGAAACAAAGTTCTCAAATTCCTTTATTCCTAGTTCACACCGACGCCGCATGCCGCGCTTTAAATCGGCGATCAATGCGGCGTCATTTTTTCAAAAAATCTCACGATCTCCTGAGATGTGTTATGCTAAGTTCACACCGACGCCGAATTGATGGCGCATTAAATCTGCGAGCAAAGCGGTGGAAAAGCGTAATAAAGCTTAATTAAAGCGTAAAGACCGTAATAGAGCGTGAGAAAGCGTTTAGCAATTCGGGACATTCGGCAAGAGCGCCAAAAATTTAAAATTAATTTAAGCTTTCCTACGCTTTGAGCAAAGCTTTGATAAGCTTTGTGTGACGCTTTGATAAGCTTTAATACGCTCTCCCCGCTTTACGCAATGCGTGACAGATCGCCTCAAATTTTTAAACAGTTTAAAAAAATTTGGCGCTCTTGCCGAATGTCCTGAATTGCTCAAAGCTTTCTCACGCTCTACTACGGCCTTTACGCTTTAATTAAGCTTTGTTACGCTTTGCCACCGCTTTGCTCGCCGATTAAATGCGCCATCAATGCGGCGTCGGTGTGAACTTAGCATTAAGAACACGAAAGTTGAAGAGGCAGAAATTAACACAGAGCTTAAAATGAGAGGAGAATAATTCAATTGATTCATACATGTAAGTGCTGTGGTGCATTTTGTCAGAAGCACCCAATGATAATGACAAATATTGAACCAGTTTTAAGCATTCCACATATATTTTTCATTTGCAAATAATAATAATAATAATAATAATAGTGGGTTCTTGTATAGCACTCATATCAGTCAGATTTGACCCTCCTGGCGCTCCCGATTAATGTCATTGTTCTTTTTCGATTTTACTATATGTATGCTTGTGTGTATGTATTTGTTACATTATTTTTTAGTCTGTTTCTTGTCCTATGAGGAAACATTTCTCATCTACTGACAGAGCCAGGGTAGTTTTATTGTTTTATCTTTGTAATTCTTTTAATTGGAATAAAGACAACAAATGTATATTACATTGTTTTTGCCAAGACATATGCATGAAGAAATATATTTATTAGGTTACTTGAATGTAACAATGAACAGTGCTACTATAAAATAAGGCCTTGCAAGTATTTTACCCCAGGTCGTCATTACTGTTGAAAATGGAAATCTGTTGCAGAAAGCAGGAGAAAACAGGTCGAGAATGTCAGTAAAAATGACAAAGGCCAGAAGGTAAAAGTGCCATTACTGTAATATGAAGGCACACATCTCGGTATCGTGCTGTTTTGGTCTTGTTAAGACCAACCGGCATTACTGATCTTAGCCTTAGGCCTCCATAGTGAAAAGGAGAAAAGAAATCAGGACTTGAAATGAGGTATGGCTAATTACAAATAGGCAAGCTCTCGCAAAATAAAAAAAGGAGAAAAGGTGAGTAAGAAAAGGAAAGGTCATGTTCGCATTGGAGATTATTTCGAGAAAATTATATTCTTGAAGCTCAGTGTTAAAAAAATCACCATGAGTAGGGAAACATGAACAAGGTAGAATACCATAAATCTCTGTGTATAAGATGCACCTGTGTATAAGACACAGCCTATTTTTAGGACCAAGATGCACCTGTGTATAAAAGGCACCCTATTTTGAGGACCAAGGCCCTTCCCCCCATTTTTTTTGCATTTGGATTTGCTTTTTTGCCGACACCGAAGGGCAGCAAGCCAGATCATATTGCGTCTTATTTCAGCGTTTGGTAAGGTATACCGTTCGGAAACCCAAGCCATGCAGGAAAGGACTTTAATTTATTATGAGACGCAGTTGAAGTGCTTGTGAACTTGTCAGAAATAACAGTAACAATGTTTTTAAAACTAAAGATTACAGAGAAATTTTCCTCCAAGTCCAAACAGAACTTTAAACAGGCTAGATTTCAAGTGGTGAGTCGATTTCCCATGTGTGTGAGCTGAAGACACGTGTGTGTGAGCTGAAGACATGGGTGAGCTTCGGCCGGCAAAGCGCCCATGTGAAGGGGCAAAACTTATCGCGACTGAAAAAAAAAAAAAAAAAAAAAAAAATCTCTTCCCTTCAATTAGGAATGTAGTTTAACTTCATATAGCAGATCCCATTCTTTATTTGCATTATGTAATTTTTGAGGACTGAATATATCCTGTACCTGTGTACAAGACGCTCCCCTGACTTTTTATTTTTTTCCGGCAGAAAAGAAGTTTGTCGTATACACAGAGATTTACGGAATATAAGTGAATTCCCCTGTGTAATGCTAATTGAAATGATTTTGAAACGTACACTATACCCTCGCCTGCATGCTTGCCCGCCGAGTCATGAAAATGACACCCAAAGCCGATCTTTGAACATGGCATCTCTGGTAAAGGAGAACTATTGTGTGGCCTATCCGTGAGTAAACTGTAGAGCAGTGTCACGCATTATGCATGATGTCACGCATTTCGAGGGTCTGAAAAACGCTCTCACACACAAACTGCGCATGTGCGTGATTTCAAATAAACACTTTACGCTATACATACGTTATACACTAGCCGCGCACTTGCGCTAAGTAATGGAATTGTCACGCATAGCTGATCTTTGAACTTGGCGTCTCTGATACTTTTTGCTAGATAGAAAGTAATGTTGAATTATTGTGTGGCCTATCTGTGAGTTAACTGTGTGCTAGATCAAATGCATTTCATCCTTTTAATTCACAAGTGCTCTGCGTTCTGACAATGGCTCTGTGTGCTAATAGTTTCCAAATACACATAGACAAACATTCTGTATGTGATTAAAACAATAACTGCAAATAGTTATTTTGATGAAAAGACTATTCTTCTTCATCACTGCTTATAAAGCATCAGAGAGATATTCAAATTCAGCTAAGCAAAGAAGATAAGTGTAGTTTTCTTAAAAGTTCTTTATCTAATATAACACACAGATTGATGAGTAGTACACAAAGTCTTGTGTGTCATTTTTCTTTCTACCTGCTCTTCATTTACATTCAATTTTTGCTGTTATATTTCGCTGATGACAAGATATAAACAATGGAAAATTTGCTTTGTCTAAACAGGTAAATTCCTAGCTCCCATCCCCCCAAAGAAATTAGATAGGGAAATATGTATTTGGTTCATTGTAAAGATTTCATGTTTGGCACATCAGTATTTTAGAGAGACAAAAAAAAAAGTGTAATTCAGTTTTTTAAAATCTTTAAAATCTTTGTTGTTCTTGAATATTTTGTTATGTCTTACTTTTAATTTTTGCATAATTTGTATCCATACCACTGATTACTGAAAACTAAACTGAATTATGAATAAACATCAGAATTATGAATAAACATCAGAATTATGAATAAACATCAGAATTATGAATAAACATCAGAATTATGAATAAACATCAGAATTTCTCATCTTCTTTGTGTCTCACTTACGAATGCATGTGCCGAATGAAGTCCTCAGCTTCTTCAATAGTAAGCATGATTTAAGACCTTTAGTGGTGCAATCATCAATGCAAGCAAGATCTATATTAAGACATCTTTAAAAAGATTTTTGCCAAATGAATGACCAATTTCATGAAAATGTGGACATTATAGACAACAGAGAGTAAACCTATATTCAACGCTCTTAGGTGACTATCTCTTCTTACAAATATCATTCCCTTGAGGGCCTAATTATGTTTCCATCTCGATCTGACAAGGACATTTATAATATTCATATTGTTGTAGAAACAATGTATGATATACAATTTTGTTTCCATGAGATTATCTCAAGTTAAGATCTCTGTTCGTTAATGTGACCTCGATGTCAGAAAATTAGTTTGTCGGGAGGGATGACTGGGAGTGAATGAGTGATTAGTATCAGCATGCCTGTCTGTTTTGATCTTTAGATAGTGATTACAATCATCTTATCATATTTGTGCCCTATTCATCATAAAAAGTACATGGGTCCAGTATGTCCTTGCACCAAAGTTTGCATAAGATAAAACAGGTATTGAGATTTGCATTGTTCTTGATTCTCTTTTTATAGTGGTTTTACATCACAGTCATTTTCCCTTGTGGGCTATATTCCCTGAAGGGTAAGAGATTTGTGATGGACATTCATCAGTTTGGTGGCAGATTGTAAAAATCCTTTTGAAGGGTATTTTGAAAATCGAATTAACAATGCTCTTTCAAATTGTTTTTAAATTAAAAGGAGTGTATCATGGCAAATACTGGTTAACGCCATCTACGTCTTCCTTTGGACAACTGCACGTAAACAAATGGACTTGACTAACTGGGTCAGCGCGCGCTAGCGTTCCCGAAACGGACCAAAGTTCTCCTCACGCTTCAGTTTTGCGTATGTTGCACGCACGTGAATGCTGCGGTCGCGTCGTCCGTAGTCGTATTATACCCGATTGGTAAAAGGTAGGGCCACGGGAAAGACAATTATTCTCGTCATGACACACTCCCTTTAATAACTTTTATCTGGATTGTCTAGGCAATAACTCAAACAAATATCATGTAGAATAGAGTGTGGTCCCTTTTTTAATAGAAATAATCACTTTGCAAGGAATTAATAATCACTTTTGTAATAATTTGAAGCTGCTTAAAGTGCAGGTGACTCTTATTATATTGGCTAAATTGAGCTTTCCTCATGGAAATTTGCTCTAAGTCCTTCAGGCAAATATTGTCTATTGAGAGCTACACCCTGTGAGTCAAACAAAAAATTACACCTACAAAATTGCTAATTGTTTAAAAAATCATCTATTAAAAGTAAATTATTATACATCTAATATGGAAAAGTGTTTTATCAAATTTGACCTGGTCCTCCATACTTTCTCAAAATTCCAGATCACTGAGAATATACATGCAGAGATGAAAAACAATGCAAACAAGTTTTGTTTGGTATGAGTTCATCATGGTTAAAGGTAATACAAAGTTTTGGGAAATTTTGAAAATTTGGTGGATAATGAATCTTTACAATTTTAATATATTTGGATGCCCCTGTGGATGTATAGTAAGCACTAAAATAATTAGCCCCTAAAACACTTCTGATTTTGAGAAAAAATGAAAATAAAAATTTATCGGTACTCCCGATAAATTTTGATAAATTTCAAATAGCGCATATGGCCGTACAATGGTAGCTGCGACCCTGAAAATTTCAGAATATGTAGTTGTGATATATACCTATCTAACGGGAATAGCTTATTGGTCAAAATCAGTCAAGAAACATTGTTTTATAGCTTAATCAATATCTTGACCTTGAGAGGGCGCTACACAATATAAAGAGTTTGTTATTAATAATTTCATAACTTTAGACTCGATTTCAACCGGGACAATGATGACTGCATATTGTAGGATAGCATATGCTTCCAATATGTTCATTTGAACCAAATTCATGACCCCATACCAAAACTTTGTATTACCTTTAAGGTATACATATCTCCTTTCTGGTTATAAGCAGCATGCACAAACTTACTTTTATTTTGCAACGACACCATAACCTCTGACCTCAAATATTGTGCCACCATCTGTAACCACTACATTTCATAATGCAAACTTTATCAGTTTTCTGTAAAATTATCTAAGTTATAAATGCCTCAAATGGCTGCTTCAGAAAATCAGAATTCACTAAAAATTGATAAATAATTGTTTTTTTTTGTGGCAGGAAATGAGATGAAATGTTCATTTTGTAATCTACTTGGAGAGAAGTTGTTTACACGTAGAACATTGATTGCAGTCCTGCCATGAATGTGAAGAGTGCAATCACACTCATTAAATGAATGCAATTATTCACAGTCTAGAGGGAAAATGGCCTGTTATGATGAGACATGGGCATGGCTATAATTAGATTCAAAGGAGTGATATGAAATGGAAATCAACACCAAGGACTGAATGGTGTATATATATATATATATATTTAACTACAACTCCTCCCAAGATTTTATGAAATGATTGATTACATGAAGTCACCTGTTTATTGAGGATATCCCACGATTTTCATCAAAAAGTGTGCAATAATTGTCACTTCTTTCACAGCTTTGTACAAATAGAATCACACATCCTCAACCCAAGAGCGGAAAGAATGAATAATTATTTCATGCACATATGATATTATGATACATATGTTTGTTTATACAGCTAAAGAATATTGAGAAGAGTTCAATAATTGAAAACAGCCATAAAAGAAAGATACAATTCTATATATGCGCTTCAAACAATGATGTTGGATTGATTAAATTAAGAAAGACTTTTTATGAGTGTTGATCACATAAATACGCATTGAATATTCTTGTGTATCATCTAGAGGGGTATCTTTTGGTTGAAGCAGTCGGTCAGTGCATAGCAGAATCTAATTGATTGCTAAGGGGTTATTAGAGGAATTACTATCTCCAAATTAATTAGAATGATTAGATAGAATGACTGAATTCGAAGTGCAATCAACGGATGACGCATCAGGATAGATGATGCATTATTTACATTTGGTTTTTACATGGAAAATTGCTATTGCAACTATTCCATTTAGTACTGTATGAAACCCTTCATTGTTTTTTTCCCCCCTAAAACTTAAAAAAAATCTTGAAAGGATAAATATTTGCAGTCACATACTTATTCAAAATAAAATGTGGTATATAACAAATTTGTTTTGTTTTGTCTTGTCTATACACTATATATTCTGAATAAAACACATCCTGTGATTGCAAAATTGAAAGTACAATAGTACAAAATATTCCCAGAAAAAATGCTCAAGGTTTGTGATTGAGAATGTAGAATTACTTTTATTACTCTCTCTTTCTCTTTCTGTAGCTCTCTCTGTCTCAAATAATACTAATAATTATTAATGCGCAAAACTTTGCTCTCTTTAGTATATTATTTCAGTTTTTTTTTGCTGAAATTTGTTGTATCCAAAGAAACAAAATGAAAAGAATAGTTTCAGAAAATGTAGTTCAAAATTTGTATCCTGCAAATGTACATTTACATGCATGCAATGTATATATTTTGGTGTTGTCTGAGATAACTTGAAAATGTAATCATTTTTAAGAGCATTCTACTTTAAAATGTAGATCAAAGGAAAAGGAAAATGATTTGTCTCCTTCAGAAATTGATTAATTAAAAACAAAATTTGAATAAAACACACTATAAACTATTTCCTTTAAAAAAAAGATCAGTTTTAATTTGGAATAAATAGGTCCGGCCAAGTCTACGTCTATGAAAAATGTGTGGTATACTCTAATTAAATTTTATCAAAAGGGACAAGTACTAAATGGGAAATGTATATATATATATATATATATATGAAAGAGATGAATAGAGGGAGAGAGAGAGAGAGAGAGAGAGCAATGAGGGATATGCTAAAATGTGCATAGAACAATATCCCTACAAATTTTATTTCTATTTACTTATTAACATAAGACAATAATAAAATATTTTCAAATGTTTTCAAATATGGAGATAAGTATGTTCTAACGTAAATATAAATAATATGAAGTTTTTGTGTCAATTCAAATAAGAGTTTCAAGGTTAATAAAATGATTTACCATTCTTGTCAATGGATTGAGTGTAAAGTCTAGTAGGATG
>BEXV01001375.1:57784-69608 GCA_003118195.1 Hemicentrotus pulcherrimus
GGGGGAGCAAGAGTTCATCATGATAAACATGTATATGATGTATAATAATTTTTAGCATTTCCAGGTCTCCTTCCACAGACTGCCTTATGTATTCATGTACATATGTCCATATAGGAATAAAACAATTTGTGCACACTCTGTCTCTTTTTCTCATCCAAATGATATAATTGTACATAATTTTTTATTTAATTATTTTTGTAGACATTTTATTCATTGTATTTGTTATTGTTCTATTTTTTTGTACTTGAATTTAAATTTGTATCTTTTTGAATGCAGAAGTATAATCAATTAAACAAACAAACAAAAAACAAATTGTTCTGATATTTGTTGTTGTTGAATATTTCCCCTTTTTAAATTGAGGTTAGTGTTCACTAAAAGTCATGCTTCATGTGCTTTGGTTTTATCTGACATTTTTGAGTCTTTATGCAAAAATCTAAATTTGTGCTTAAATGAACCCTTTTCCCTACCAAAAATATGTAATAACCCAAAACAAACAAAAACTCTCTGGTCTATCTATTGTATGACTACATTCATTAATCCTTTAGGCAACATGTGGATGAAAGGATCCCCACAAGTTGTATTTGGCAGATTTGTTATGGTTATCTGGTTGGCAATACAATTGAAAATTTGAACTCAGGGTTTGAGATGAGTCTTAGAAATTGGAAATTTCTTGACATAGATCACTTCTTAACATGTCATATTTTTCAACATATAATCACCCTTTTATAAACAGAATATTAAAATAACATTGATTTAACCAGTAGTGTTGCTTAAAACAAAAGAAGAAAACTCACATTTTGTTTCTAAAGATTAAGTAATTCAGTAATTAGCTGTAGGGCTAATTTTGTTAATAGCATAATCCTTTCCACTAACAATTTGATAATTAAGTTCCCATTAAGTATTCATTCCTAATTAATATTGATTACTGATCACAATGAATGAAGCAGTCTTCCAATCTTCATACTTTGTAAATTGAAAAGAGGACAGAAAAACACTCTCCATAAGGGATTCCCCACCTAATGGAAGAGATAGAAAAAGTAAAGGATGATAAGAAAGAGAGAGAGAGAGAGAAAGAGAGAGAGAGAGAGAGAAAGATATATAAAGAGAGACAGAGAGAGACAGAGAAAGATATACAAAAACAGAGGGTCAAGTCAATGGGATTGGATGAGAGAAAAGTAGATAGATATTTGCAAAGTGAATTCAGTCTGTGGCCTCATTCATATATGACACGGCAAAACTACAGTTTTAATTTGTTTAAGATGGAAATAAGTATTTGAATCACATTCCTTTCTAGATCTTATAACACAGAGCTTCTGGAGAGGATCTTTGTTGTGTGCATTGCCTTTAAATTTCAAGTAAATCTGCTCTGTTTTTCTTAATGTTGGTTTTATACTGTGTCATATCTGCAGGAGTCTTCAGAAGTAAGTTCTCATCTGACCTAGATTAGACTATTGTTATTGCATCATACGGCATTTATAGCTTTCAAACAGTATGTCTATGTTTTGGCTAATCATTTTCACATATATTCTTTCTATTACATACTAGTATTTTAAAAAAATAGATTCTATATATAAAACAAAATAGATAATCTTACTGTTCCCTTCACCTTTCATTTTGTATTTTCTAGAGAGATAGTCAATAGTATTGATCATTTCAACATTTTGCATTACTCATTCTCTTCCTTTCCACTTCCATCTCACCATTTGATTATTTTTGCATAATGATGACTCTGATATTACCATCTTGCAAATACCATCCCAATTATTTTGTGAAGGTTAAGCCGTTAAGGTGTTTCTTAATTTCTTCCAAACATTCTTTGGTTTGCATGAAACAAACAAGTTGAACTCTTGCACTTTATTTGGATGGACATGACTTAGAGTTTTACAAATGGCCAGACCAAATTATCATGCAGAAGATTTTTACTGACATTTGTGTCCTTCATCCTTTCTAAATTTTGATCAGTCAGGGAAGAAAAAGTAAGAATATATTTTTTTGACCAAATAGTTAAACTTAGGAAATTGGTCGAGATGTAATGTTTGATCAAGCATTATGTTAACATACTTCTTGATATCCTGTAGGGTTGTTGATTTTAGCAAAAGCAATATGAAAATGTACTTGAAATGTAAAAAATATAGTCTTGGAAAAAGTATGTATGGGAATAGTTTAATTAAGCATTAGATTACTTCCCCACTGCTGACATCAATTTTCAAGATTTTGTATAGTCAATATTTCAAACTACCTATTTTTGACATTGACAGCCTTAGACATGAGTTTTATTACCTTCGCTGTATTTCTGATGTAAGTGACATTCAGGTTAATTTGTCTCCTGTCATTTTCTGTCTTTCTTTTCATTTCTATTTCTCATTTATACATGCCATTCCTTATTTCTCTTTTGCTACATGTTTTTTCCCTCCCACTGGGCCATTGTCAAGTCCCAAGCACAAGTCATATTTTGCAGAAGCGGTTCCCTATTGTGACAAGAAATTGTGATTTTCCTGTCGTGATTTAAAAAGAAACCATGCCCCCTTGCAGCCTCAGAAAATTCTGCGATGTATTTTCATTTTAGCCATTATTTCCTTCCACGTTCTCTCATTTTCTTTTCTATCACATGCTATAGAAAAAAGCTCTGGATTTTTATCTCTCACTCCTGTATTTCTTTTCTGTCCCCCTCTTTCTCTTTTGCTCTCTCCTTACTCTTTTGTGTATTGTATTTTTGGATTGATTTTCCACATTCACTCTTTCTTATCTATATTATGTGAGGGGTGGGTTCTTCATTGCCTGAGGTTATTACATAGATATTGTGTGAAATGAGAGCAAGAAAGGTCACCTTTTTTAGACAGATTTAAGTACTTCTTAGGTAATTATGTATTTATTGTATTCTTGTGATAGACATTTTTTTCACTTGGCCAGTCTTACTTACATTCTTACAAGGATAATTTGGTTTAAAGAAGCATGCAAATTCTCCAGCAATTTTTTTTTCTTTTCCATTGACTGTTCTTGCATGTCTTTTTATATTAGTATTCATCATAACTTTGTCTGTTTATGTGTTTGTCTTTCTTTCTCTCACCTGGTTAAGTTATGCATGTCATTATTCCTTCTACCTATCCCTATCTTTTTCTCTTGTCAGCTAATATGAATCCCTTTTCTTTTGCTTTTGACATCTTTTTCTCATATAGCTATCTCCCCCTGTTCTTCCATTTCTTCTGTCACTTTTTTTTCTTCTAAGGGCTGTCTCTGATCTGTCCCATTCTCTTATGCCCATCCTGGCTGCATCAGTATAGTCCTAGCTTCACCATCAAGCACTCATTGTTTGTATTCCCACCATATTTTCTGTGTCTGTGTGGCGTGCTTGGCACAGACCTAACCTTGAGTAAGCCATTTGTCGGTGCCAGCAATGATGTTTTGTCCTGATGGTATCCATGGTTACGATGCACGCCACTGCCTCGCTCTTCAGTTGGAGAAGAATGAGAGCGATCAAGCCAGCTATTCGTATTATATTTTCATTAGGCACGTTGGGAATGGAGTTATTACATTAAGTTTGCCAGGCTTTCAGCACTATTGTTCATTGACTATGGATAATCAATATGGGCATAATTAATGTGGGTCCATTACTCTGCACACAACCATATCAACATTCTCAAAGCATCATTTTCTCAACACACTTTCATTTCATATCAAGTTCTCTAAAATATCCAACTTTTCCTTTATTTTTTATGAAAGGCAAAGTGAAATGGAATATGTAAATATATATATATATATGAGTCTGATGTCTTTTTTCTTGATATCTTACATTTATAAAATGTTATCCCTGTTAATATGATGCCATCTCAGTATTACTTCATTACTTTATGTGACCTTAATAAAATCCAGGAAATACCAAACTGAAATGTTCATGTTCTTTATTTCTCTTCATGTAAACTAGTTGATCATTTATTTTTTAAAATGTTAGCAGAAACTTGATAAAGGATACCGATGAATATTTTAGAATTACATGTAGGTATGATTTTCATCTTTGAAATGTACCCAATAAACAAAATCATGTGAAAATCACGTCAATGTCAAGGTATCGACTTGAGGAGATTTGCGTTCTTCAAACACCTGACATTTACGTAAATGTGTTAGTTAATACATTTTTTTTTGCACTAGGTCAAAACACGTACACTAAATCACGCAATTGTCACTGGAATATCACCATTATAAAACCGTGATTATCCCTACCTTGGAAACCAGGGTTTGTAAACCTGATACTCCCGTTTTTGTTTGGTTATGAAATTACATCTTCATAAACAAAATTATCACATTCTTTAGAAGTTTTAGAATCGCGTCACAGAAACACGTGAAGCACTTTTTCACGTGAATATTAAGAGGCTGACTTGAGATGAATCATGTTCTTATTCACGTGAAATTTACTTTGAAGAGGAAATATGTTACTGTAACCCGCGTTTAGCCCAATAATTTCCCAGTTGATGTTACACAATAAATGAACCAAAATAATGACGTTCTCATCCCGTTTCTGAACATCGTGTTTTGGTAGAGGGGGTTGTGGGGGGGGGGGGGGNAGTTAATGCCAACTGGTAACCCTGGAAATTTAAAAATGGGCTTAATGATCCAGTTGATCCTGGCCAGTTAGAATTCAATTGGTCTAGTTGAGCCAGTAGAACCATTTGGTAAAAGTTCCAACCAGTTGAATGGCACACTTTAATACTGGTACGTCTGTATTTTCAATGTAAAGACATTAGTAATAAGTAGACTTAAATAATTAAATTAATCAATTTTTTTTTCATTATTTGTATTTATTAAAAATATTTTAGTTCATAGTTAATGTTGCCCTTATTCATGTTAATTTAAATGTAATTTATACAAGTAGGGAAATGTTCTAGAAACGGTTAATTTATATTTGTAGTATTTTTGAAATGAATTGCATATAACTAAATCATCAGTAATTTAGAAATATGCTGTAAATTCAGGTAAATTGTTTTAAAAAACAGATCTGCACTCACCCCATAATCAATATGGAAATTAATTGGTGTCAACTGGTTCATGTGGAAATATGCCAACAGTCAGTCATCAACTGGTGCAACTGGAAATATGCACAGACCAGTTATCAACTGGTGCAAATGGAAATATGCCAACAGTCATGGGATTATCACCACGAAACTTAAATGGTAACTGTGAAACCATCAAGACAACCAAGAATAACTCATTGTTCACACCTAAAAAATCACTGATTCACACCTAAGATTGATAATCAGTTTGAGTCACGAGATCATCACCACAGAACTTAATTGGTATTAAACTGTGAAACCATCAAGACACCCAAAGGTAAATCATTATTCATACCCGGAAATCCGAATGCCCAGCTTATATTAATAATCCGTTTGAGTCACGAGATCATCACCGCGGAATTTATAGCAACTTTGTCCACCATTTAAAAAGGTGTTTTAAGACACCTAATAATTACTTATTTTTTACACCTAAATATCACGGATTCACAGCTTAGATTAGTAATCAACTTAGCCACGTGATCATCACCAAGAAAGTTACGGTAACTTTGAAACATTTAAAGAGGTGTTTTAAGACACCTAATAATTACTTATTTTTCACATCTAAATATCACGGATTCACAGCTTAGATTAGTAATCAGTTTTAGCCACGTGATCATAACCAAGAAAGTTATGGTAACTTTGAAACCATTTAAAAAGGTGTTGTAAGACACCTAATAATTACTAATTTAACATAACCAGAGATTAACGGATTCACAGCTTAGATACGTAATCAGCTTTAGCCACGTGATCATAACTAAGAAAGTTATGGTAACTCTGAAACCATTTAAAGAGGTGTGTAAGACACCTCAAAATTACTAATTTAATATAACCAGAGATTTATGGACAGAACAATAAGACAGTCAGCCAGTGTAAATAACATGATTATTACCATCAACCTTGGATAACCTGTGAAACCAATCGAAAAAGGTGCTTAAAAGACCAAATAATTACCTATTTATCACTACCAGCAGTTAATGGACAAAAAACTTTTTGCTTGGTCAAGTGGCCATTTGGTCATAAACATTTGATTTACAGAGGTAAGTGGAATTTGTGGTTTTTAGGTGCGATGAAAACATGAACAGGAGTACCTTTGAAACAAAATGAATGCACGTGTCGATAACGTTTAAATCTAGTTCAAAAGGCACCATACTTTAAAATCATTCAAAATACACTCCCAAAAGCGGTTATTTTTTAGTGTTCTGTTTATTGGGTAGACATGGAGAATTTATAAAAGAATTTAGAATCAGTGGTAGATCCAGTAGAAATATGAGGCATAATGGGCATGCACCCCTAAGTTTTAATTGATAACTGTTCTTGATGTGTATTTCCTAGACCCCAAATTAGATACTCCTGGACTATCAATGTATCATGTGCTGTACCAGACCATTTGTTTTGTTACTGTCAAATATGCTGGAGTGACACACTGTATATATTAGCCAGACCTCCTGTCTGTAAAGAAACATTTTTTTTGTTGTTTTTCTTTCACAGTCTTTTCCATTTTATACAGAAAACTATCCATAAAGACCACCTGCCTATACAGAAAACTTTTCCTGTCTCCCTTGAGTATAAACAGGTTCCACTGTACCAGTAAAAGTGAACGTTATAATTGAATGTTGTGAAATCCACAAAGAATTACATCTATTTGTCTCTGGAATATGGGACTTCTTGCAAAAATGCTATTTGTGAAGAGAAAACTGGAATATTATTACCTTCCTTTTTTTTTTGAATAGTAGAACCTCTACCAAGCCAAACTACAGCTTCCATTAACACTAATACTATCATGAATATTTAATGTAATTTGTGTCAAAAAGGTTCTCTTTCTCCCTGCCTCTCTTTTTTGCCATCAGAAGGTCATAAACATGGTATGCATGAGAATAGGTTGGGAAAGAGACAGGAGAGTGTTTCCAATATTTCATCTTTGGTGATTGCCATCTTTCTCATTCAATTTGAGTTTTTATAACAAACGTGTTCTGTTAAAGCCAATTAATACTGGTTGATTTGAATGGGGATGTGGCTAAATTAAATGTTTAAAGCCAGCTGAAGAGTCAAAACAAATTTCAGTTTCAACATTCATAGTGTAATTCTTTTCTTCTTAATGTGGGATTAATTTAAGTCCATTTGTTCAGCAAGTAAGCATTATCTTGACGTAAATGTTTAACATTAAAATCGTCTTTAGATCGTCTGGTGTGTGGCACAATGGAATCTCCCTCTAGCTCTCATGTGCCTGGGTTCAAGTCCCCAATGAACAGACAAAAATGTGAAAATGATTGTTGCCGCATTGTGTGAAAGCGCGTCCCGCTCCTCTATTCTCGATGCAGACTTTGGTTCAGGGGAAAACACCTTGTTCTTCGGACACCTTGTTCTACGGACTTGAATTTAAGGCCCCATATGTAGAAGAGCCACATTTATATGCTACAATTTTTACATTGAGTAGGGTGTCAACCCAGTGTTCAGTGTATCTGCATACAGATATTCTCGATAGACTGCAAAACTCTTTGAAGATTAACGATAGATGATTATCTTCTGTTATCTGCACTTTCAATTCAATTAACTATTTTTACAAAGAACTGAATGACACAACTTTTCAATAACTAAATATTTATTTCTATAAATTTTGCTTCGTTATTTTGTTGTATGTCATGAGCATTGGTTTGTAAAGCACATTGACCAATATTGAATTGGATAGAATTGATAAAATTAGAGGTGTTAGCATCGTTATCGTGATATCTCAAGAATAACTTCAGAAATGAATTTTTAACTCGGTGCCAAGTATCACCATATGAAGTCAATCTTATTAGATCTAGAGCTGAGTAGGTCGGAAGGTTAAAAGTCATAAAGGCCAATTTCAATGAAATTTCAGGGTGTTAGCCCCATTATCACAATGTTTCAGGAATGATTTGAACCATGAACTTTAAACTTGGCATTAGTATGCATTACCATAGTGAGACAATTTTTGTTTGTTTAGAAGGTCATAGGTCAAAGGTCAGAGAATCAATAGACTTGAAATTGAAGGATTTTCAACTTTGTCATCATTTCATCAATAACTATTTTAGATGGTAAACACAAAACTAGTTACTAGTATGCATCACCATAGGGAGACAAGTAATTAGATTTTGGCATTGTCAACTCATAGTTCACTTGTAAACAGGCTTTTTATTCTCATTGTGATATTTGAAGAATAATTCTAGCCATGATCTTATCCTAATACAGGTGGAGGCATATTGGCGACGCACTACATTTGTTTTGTTTATACTAATTTTAGTTTTCAAACAATCTCTCAGGAAATTCTGAATTTGTCAGTTCATATATTTGGTAATGTCATTGTCTTTTGTCTTTTCTATTCAATTCAAGGTTTATTAAAAAATATCTTCGCAGCCGTAAAAGGCTGAATTGCGATACAATACACAAATAAAAACATGCAAAATTACAAAAATATACATATCAATTACAATAAACATAGTTTGACAAAAATTATAAGTTAAATCAAATATAAATTTAGTCTTTAATTCTAGTTAATCCTGGAGTGCAGATGAAAGATAAAAAGATTTGATAAAGAAGCTAGGAGCCTTGTGGGCATATAGTTAGAAGCCTTCTCATTTCCATATGAATGGTAGTGAAGTAGGATTCATGGCGCGTGGCTGCCTGATACACCACAAGCCTATTGTATCAGGCTTGGAGACTATACATAACAGACTCCCTGACTGACTGACTGACTGACTGTTAAGCTGGTTGCCCGGTATTGGGAAGTCTAGCCCTTTCATTATAGCACATAAACTACATGGTTGGGCATACACATGCACTGTGTGTATTGTTTAACGCTAGTAATTACACTGTTTGGTCTCTTCATCGATGGCTTGCTATTCCATTACTGTAATGACAAGCCCAATACTGTAATAATTCCAACAGCTATATTTTGCAACCATCCTTCTCTTTTCAGTATGCTATGCTCCCTCTACTCCCTAATCAATGCATAAAACCATGCCACCCCCATCCCTCCCCATTTCGGTTTCACACAAAGATTACTATGTGTGGGTCTAGGATTGGTTCATATGCTAATTGTGTGTGTGTGTGTGTAAATGCATGTCAGTGGTTCCTGTGTGTCTGCATGCGTTGGCGTGCACCATGGTGAATGAATACGCAGAATTGCAGGCAGGCATCCATATTGACGAAGCTTATTTGAATTGCTAATCAGCCCTCGCCCTCCACCCTTACAAGTAGCATCTCTTAATGGCCTCATTTGTTATTCCAGGTGCCCCCTGTTTTACTGCAATCTGATTGGTCAACCGAGCCTTGCATAAATAACCTGCTCGTATCCATCACTCGTCAGTTTGCCACTGATCTCTGGCTGGATTTACAGCCTTGTCCAACGCGGAGCTGCGAAGGAGGAGGAGGAAAGGAGACCTGTATGCACGTACATCGTTACACCGTCTTCCCTGTCTGCATTCGCATCCACGCAACAACATCCTAGAAACTGAATAAAGGAAGATGGCTGAAGCGATGAACATCGGAGACAAGCTGCAGCAGATGGCTGATAATGAAGGTAAGACAGCTGTAGAATGCTTTTAAATCTTAAAGTCACCTCTTCTAGCATCTGAATGACATCACCAAGCCAATTTCATTCCTAACTACCTGTTAGATTCTTTGAGGGAAGTCTATACCTATAAAGCACAAGTATGGTTTTGCAGAGTCAGTTTACCACTATGTCGCTTACTAATACAGAGTCAGTACATCGCTATGTCGCTAACTTATACAGATTCAGTTTACCACTATGTCGCTATCTAATGTAGATATCAACTAATCTTTATTTGAAAGAAGACAATCATTGCCTACAAAATGAAGAAAGTTTTTTCTTTCTCTATCTCTGTTAGGAAAATGCATTGCAGTAAAGTTGAGTCAATGTGGAATTTGCCGTGGGAGCTGCATAAAAATGCTGCAATAATGTATTTATTCTGAAACAATATTACTCTATCTATGTTGAAGAGGAATTGGTTTGATGATTTGTCTTGAATTGATGATGCCATAGTCAGTGCTTTTGTCAGACCATTAATCGGACTGCTTTGCATTCACCTGGTAGTATAAAGTCCACTAGTTTACAAGTAAAAACCCCCTTCTCTTACTTTCTCTCTCTCTCCTTCTCCGTCTCTTTCTCTCTTTCCCTCTATCTCTCTGTAGATAGATATATATTTAACACTACCTCTCTTTCTCACACTACATGCACTAGCCTATTCTCTTAAAAACAACAAGTTATAAAGAAATGCCTAGCCATGTCTGTAAACCCTTGCATCACCACTGTTTGCTCTCAGCGCCCCCGATCTGCGTGCCTTTGCCAACTAAACACGATGTGTTCTCCTCAATCTAATTTCATCCTGGAGTGGAGCACATTTTGGCAATGAAATTTTGCCCTGAGGCAAGTTCACATGAGTAACCAGACACCATAGCACATTTGTTTTCCGATTGCAAACTGGGCAAGGAAAATAGCGTCGTTTGTGTGTATTTGTCACTATTCATCACCAGATTGGATTCAGTTTCAAATGAAAAGATTTGCATGATTGACTTCAGGTTTTTTTATGTTGTTGTTCTTAATCTGCTCTTTCTGTCCTTTAATCTTATTTTATCACATTTTGCTACCTTTGTTTATTTGTATGAATGCTCTCTATGGATAGTAAAGCAGGTCTGTACTGATTATCTAATAACAAAAGTTGCTTTGTTTCATTGGTTTATACTCGTTGAATTATAGTCCTTTACATTTATATCTTTATATTCAATCTGGAAGTATAAGGCTTTGCAATTACAGTAACAAATACTGTTTATACCTATTTGATAAAGAGAACATAAGGCTTTGCAATTACAGTTACATATACTGTTCATACCTGTTTGATAGAGATAACATAACCTATACCATTCATACCTGTTTGATAGAGATAACATAAGGCTTTGCAATTTTTAGCTTAGGTACATGTAGTGCCACAGAACACAAAGGATGAAAGAGTAAGTGATGTTTGTGAATGAAAAATTCTTGTTTGATGTTTATGAATGACAGTTTAGATAAAATTAAGCCTTTTTAAGATAGTACATGTATTTACTAGCTTCATATTTTATTAATGTGGTTCTACCTTTACGTGATGAAATTATGTTTTTCAAGAATTCAGTTTTGCATTTGTGATAATAATATTATGCCTTACTTATATTGCTAATATCACAAATATGTCCCTGTAGATGCATTATAATGAAGAGAAGGAAAGAAAAGAGTAGAGAAAAGCAAGATACACTAGCATATTTCATAATTAACATTGCAAATTGTTTACATTATTTTGCTAAACTACATTGTGGCTTGTATTACATACATGTATTGTTTATTATTTTTAACATTTTGGTGAAAATCCTATGTTCTTTATTAGATATTTTAAATTTACAACCTGTCCTTTAACTTAATAGGATGTGACTTTTGCATATATTGGGAAGTAAAACAGGTCTGAAAAAGTTAGTGTTCAACTTAACTCTTACAGATCCAATTCCATCTTGCTCAAGAGAGAGATTTAACTAAGTTCACAGGAACTAAAGCTTGATAATATCTGTGATTTAAGTTAGATTTATTTCATTTCATTTCTTTATTGTGTCCATAAAGGATAATTGTTTATATGCACATGAACAATCTTGCTTCAACATATGAACATAGGAACAACAAGTAATTGACATTCATAGGGCCCTGTTTTAGTATACATTTGATATAATATACATGATCATGATCGATATACATTTAAATACTCTTTCTTCTTCTT
>BEXV01001375.1:81703-108679 GCA_003118195.1 Hemicentrotus pulcherrimus
TATCCAGTCTTTGCTTGTATGTACCCTATCCAGTCTTTGCTTGAATGTACCATATCCAGACTTTGCTTGTAATGTACCCTATCCAGTCTTTGCTTGTATGTGCAATATCCAGTCTTTGCTTGTATGTACCATATCCAGTCTTTGCTTGTATGTACCCTATCCAGTCTTTTTTTGTATGTACCATATCCAGTCTTTGCTTGTATGTACCCTATCCAGTCTTTGCTTATATGTACCCTATCCAGTCTTTGCTTGAATGTACCCTCAGTATCCAGTCTTTGCTTGTATGTACCAAATTGTATGAAACTTAAAGGTGTTGTATACACAAACATATACACAATTCTACTACTGCTTGTCTTCCATGGTTAAACTAAGTCAAACCTTCCCTTATTTGCTTAATTATGTCTGTAAAGTAACAGGATGTATTTAATTGATGTCATTATCATCTCTTGCTTGAGTTTCTTGAATTCAGTTCTGTATTTTCAAGTACCTTTTATTTGAAAATTTAATTACAAAATACCATCTCATTGTGTTATTTCATTCTTAACTTTGTAGCCCTCAAAGTTCCGCTACAAATGACCTTGTCTATTTCTGTCAGCATCCATTGCAATGTGCAATCCTTAAATCAAGCATCACATAAGCCAGGAAACTGCAAGAGGGCCCAAACAGGGAAGAATCATTGGAGCAAATATGCCTCACATCCATCCAGAAATCTGGACAAAAATTCTGCTACCATGCTTGCAGCTATCAGACACTTGATTTATGCAGTAGGCAGGTTGTGGGGGTGGGTGATTTGGGCTACCATGCAGGAGTACCGTGCAGGGGTACCGTGCAGGGGTACCGTGCAGGGGTACCGTGCAGGGGTACCGTGCAGGGCTACCGTGCAGGGGTACCGTGCAGGGCTACCGTGCAGGGCTACCGTGCAGGGCTACCGTGCAGGGCTACCGTGCAGGAGTACCGTGCAGGGGTCAGGGGGTGGTGGACAAAACTGTCGTCAGTCAGATTGCAGTGTGAAGTAGTTTGACCTTTTCTTAAAGGCACAATTTGTTAAGATGTTGTGTTACATTTGGGAATGCAAGTTACCATCATACCTTGGTGGGGCATCAATATAAGGGTTATGAATGTACAAGATACAAGTTTTGAATACATTCGGTATGAAGATTTGAGGAATTTAGTGTTATTTTAGTTTGTGTGGAGACAATCTGGCTCTTGAACTATATATAATAACGTTACAATCTTGCAACCTTACCGTGATCATGGTCAAAATAGTCTGCATCTTCTCAACAACTGATCAACCAGGAATCATTTGTTTATACCAGTTGTAATCAAAGCATATAGAAAGGAGAGCTAAAGTCCATTCCAGTTAGAAAAATAGCATACCTTGAAAAGATCTTGCACTAAAACAATTGTAAATTAAATGAATTACAAGTCAAGAATGATGGACAAAAATGCACAATTTTGATCAAGTTTTTTTAAAAAGGAAAATGGTAAATTTGTTAACACTATTTTTTTTGTAGATGTATCAATTTTTCTCCAATTCATTAAGAATATTTCAAGTTACCTAGAGTATCCTTTTACCAAGGAACATGAGATTGATAAAGTTTAAGGACGGAATACCAATAACAATGATTTTATCTTCTATCTATTAAGTTGAATCACAGAACTCCATTTTCAGTCTCACACTGTGACATGTAACATGATGCTTGGCAAGCTGAGTTCAGTGTTGTAGAAAGTCAGTCCTTACTGAATTCAATACTCAGATAAACTGTGGAAGATCACGTCCCGATGTAGATCTCCCCATTTACTATGATAATGGACGAAACCAAATCTTGCTCTTGCCCAAACTTGTTACCAGTCATTGTTTTTCCTTGATTATCTCTCTTTCTCTTGCTCTGTCTCTCCAAAATCTTTCAATTTCTTCCTTTTAACCCCTTTGACGGCCCTTTACCTGCGTATGCATGTATGCTTACGATAGAATTAGAATGCAAATAAGACAGGGCGACCATGTAGCCTCGCTTGTGGGCATGTTTTGCGTAGCAATTGCTTGAGCAGTCATATTATGGCGCAGAATCAGCCAGTGGACACAAGTTGGGTTTGACGTTTACTCGACAAATTATTGAGGCACTACAAGAGGGAGTTAGGACTCTTTCCATAAAGAAATGTGGCAACTGAAACAAGCACAGAGATGGCAGTTATCCTGATGTTGTTGGAGGCAGATTCTTTTTTCTTTGGAGGGGGGGGGGGNGGAGGGGGGGGGGGGGTTGAGGGAGGGGATGGATAGAAAAGCCTGTTCACTAATCTACATCTTATTTCTTTCACTAGCTTCTTGAAAAGTATAATGGAAGCATTTTGCCTGGCTAAATGAGAAACGGTAAAATGCATATGTCCTTCTCAGATACCATTAAGTTATACATTTAATCTTTTCTTAATCATCATATTATTTTGTTATTTCCATTTGCAATGTGCAAGGTACTATGTGTTCATCATATGACACATCTTCAGTTCATGTGCACTACTGATCCGTACATGGAGTGATATAGCGTGCACTCTACTTAATTTGCTAATTACTATGTACAGCAGGTTTATGTATTAAAGACAAGAAGAGTGCTATACAGTTCCCTGTGGTGTCTTTACCTGCTACTCTCACGTTTACCCTGCCCTCATCTAAATGATCAGAAAGCTAGCTGGAGCAATCTCACTTCATTATTTATTTAGCAGCAGTCTTTTCATAGGCCACACACTGCTATGACTCACTAACCATTACACACAAACTGCATTTCTCAGCTACGCTTCCCAGTCTCTTTTCCCATTTTGGTCTTTCTCTTTCTCTTTCTCATCCTCCCCTCTTTCTTCTACATTGTCTAAAGAACCTCCTCTAAATGTGACCTAATTTTGCAGGATTATCTTAGAAGAGAGAAATATTGTGCAAATGAAAATGTCATGATAGCATTTTTCCCTATCATGCAGTTTATTTCAACTGTCTTTGATTTATCATTCCACCTAAATATATGGTGGGAAGACAGAATGCTAGGAAAATATGACTGACACCAATAGTGTTTATCTCAACCTTAAATCCATTACATCTGGTTACAAAGACTCGAGAACAAATAATGAAGCTAAAAAAGATGACTTACCACTGAAAAAGTATTATGTGTAGTGTTTGATGTGGGAATAAGATCGATACTTATTTTACATGTATATTATTTGAATTTGGAGATTGGAGACTGAGACAGGAAGACAGCCATCTGGATGCTGTTGGAACAGTCCATGCAATGAGGGGTGGTGAATAAATGGGGGCGGAAGAGGGTGGTGACAGGGACAGGTGGTGGAGGGTAGACTGGAGTCTAAGGGGTGTGAGAGCTGATGCTGTCTCTTTCACACCATCACACAGTAAGCCAGTTAGAGGGGTTTCTCTCATGTGTTTCCTTAGCAGCTGGTTTCAATAGAACAGAGAGTAAAGGTTGGTTTGAAACTGTCCTCAAGTTGATAGGGATGGCATGAGGCTATGATTCGTTCTATATGTTGAATATTTCTTGCTTCTCATATAGAAGATGAAGTTCATAATTTGCATAACCAATGAAACATACTAAACATTCTACAAAGGTACTAAAATGCACATAAAGAGATGTTTCAGATTCTTAAAATTTCCAATTGATCATGAAGTTATGAGGCTACATTAATTTTGTAACCTTGCAATATATATATACACTGTATATATATATATATATATATATTTGTTGGTTAAATAGTAATTCAAAAAATGTTGTTGCCAACTATTTACCAGCAGTCTACTAAATTTCCTTTACTTTTGAAACTCACTAGCTATGATCCATTGCTCATTGGTTAATTTAGTTGAAGTTTAAAAAGAGAATAGTGAGTAAATGACTTCAGACTGTTTACCTGCAGGGGTCCTTACCTTGTATGCACGCACGGAAGTAGAGCTGATGAAGAAACATATTGACTTGTCTTAAGTCAATGTTTGATTTCACCATCACTCTGTAAGATTCGCCAGTTTTTAATAATTGCTGATTTTCTCAGCCTTGTTCCCTCCTTTCCATTCTCCATCATCTTCCTTTCTCTCATTTTGTGACATCTATTACCTAGGTCCCTTAATTAGACGTGTGACTTTTATTTTGTCGCCGTCTTCTATATTACGATGTTTACCCTACGATTTTGCTTTTGTCATCGCTCATATCTTGCAGTCATTGTAGACTTGGTGGCAAACATGGTGTGGGTGCTATTTGTCATTGTCTTAGTTAAATATGTATAGTTTCATAGTGGGCTTACCTTTATGATGTCAACTGGTAACATGTAGAAAGATAATAGATTCCACTTTTTGATATCATTGCCTTTTTCCATTTTGTTATTTCTATTTTCTTAACTAGGTGGTAAGAGATCTGCTGAAGAAAATGCGGGAACAAATCAGAATAACAAGCGCCCTCGTGGAGATGGCACCAAGGTTTCTTTTCGTCTCTTGATTCCAAGCAGTGTAAGTTTTTTCTCTCTTTTATATTTTTACTTGTATTCCATTGATAACAAGTTAGACTGACTAGGATGGAAAGATGGCTGTGTTTTCTGGTATTTTTTAAAATTAATTTTTTGCTTATTTTACTCATCATAATGAAAGACAGATTAATATTTGGTTATGCCTCAAAAATTATATCAATGTCTGATATTTGTTTATTCCCATATTTTTGGGTGTGATATGAGATACCTTCTAACCTATAATCTTTGGTGATATTAAAAAAAAAATATTTTAACTTCATCATTTGTGACTTTAGAATACAATTGGAACATATCTATTTTTAGGGGGAGGGGGTTGGGCTACTGTTGGACAGTTTGTTTTCCCCTCAAAAAGCCTCCTTGCCCTACTTTAGCATTAAAAGACACACAAATATTGCAGGTGGAAAGCAGAGTAGAAATCTGTACAGATTGAACACAACCTCTTGGAAAGTACATGTGCCTATGCTCATTGTCTGTGGGTGTAAGATATATATATGCTGTCTCTTAGAAGACAGAATGATTCCATCACTTACTATGCATCATTACTAACCATCTTGCTTGATTAGCATCTCTCTCTCTCTCTCTCTCTCTCTCTCTTTTGCAACCCTTCTCCTCTATGATGCAGTCATGTGACTAGAGAGATAGTGCCTCCCTTTCCAGTTTATATTGAGACCCACTACTGTATGTATTGTTTCAAATTAGAAAGACTTGAAAGAGACTCAGAAAAAAGAGTAAATATTCATAATTGAATGATACACACCTAAAAACTAAAACAACAACAACAGCAACCATCTTTTCTATAATTTGCCCTACATTGTGTTTGAGTTCGCTTTTGGTGCTGGCCTAGTATCTACCTACTCAGAATCTAGGTTGAAGTAGGAGCAGAAATGGAAGTAGAATTAGTAGTAGAAAAAAGTACAAGTACAAATAACGGTTGAATTATAAGTACTCCATTCAGTGGTATCTTCCATTTCCCCTTTTTATTTTGTTATGAATATTTTTAATAATATTTGTTTCTTGTATAGCGCATATCACATTATAACATCTCTATACGCTTCCAAAGAGCTTTTGGAAGTTATTACCCTGCTTTAGCATGGCTGCCATTACGGGGCTCTAGCATTTCAACAAATTCATTCCTGCCAGCTGTGCCAGGTACCCATTTACCTCACCTGTGTCAAGTGTGGCAAATAAAGACTAATGTATTGCCAAAGTACATTAGTGCCACGGCAGGACTCGAATCGTGGATCTTGGGATCCACAGTCCGATGACATATAAACTCGACCATGACCGCTCTACTATCATTCATTTATTTATTTTTATTTTTTACTTGCATCTTTTTTTTCTGCGTGCTAATGCTTTCTACGAATCTTATTTCACCTGTTATGTTAAAACTTGGTTATGTGTGCATCGTGTGGATCATGAATTAAGTCTCATTTACGCATGATGCTGTAGAACTGTGTTTAAAAAGAGTGAGTGCTCTAGTGGGCCTTTGATACAGGCAGCTACTTTTCACTCCTCACCTGACATTTCATCTACAAGGAAAATATGAGAACATGGCTTTAAAATGTACATGTTTATCACTACACTAGAAAATATCTTCAGTACACATACACTGTACATGTCCAATTTCCTTTGTCTGTTCTCCCTGATTTCTATTGCAAGTATCCAACATATTACTGTAATTTTGTATTCATGGTTCTATACCCCTACCCTCTCTCTCTCTCTCCAGCTCTCTCTTTTTCTCTCTTTCTCTCTCTTTTTCTCCTTCTCTCTTTTACACTCTCATCAATTTCTCTCTGTCCATGTTTACTTCTAGGGCTATTTTATTTTGTTTGTTTCTGCCTCTCTGTCTCTCTGTCTCTCTGTCCTTCTCTCTGTGGGTGCGTTTATTGACCAATTTTTTGCCTAGAATCAGGTTTCTCAATCGTCTTTTCAGGCAAATTTTTAAGATGATGAACGCAAAGCCTTTTTCAAATGTATTTACATATGGGCATATTGTAACGCCGTTTTTGAATGTTGCACACAGCCAGAATCATGTTTCCGAGACATGATAAACGCAGAGCTGTTTTGAACCGTGCATACAGATCGGACCTTCCCAGGTTCATTTCCGGTTCGAGGGTTGCGCGCGCCATGTGTTGTCATGATGTTGTACAAGCATGTGTGTGTAGTTGACCTCTGAGAAACTGTCTGCTTCCCGGGTCAAACGGCACAAAGCAGCTGTGCAGAGACAATTAAGGCCTTTATTTTGAATCGTGAAGAGACAATAAACGTGACATCCCGTATAGAAGGGTTCGATAGTGGGGTTCGATATGTACATATCTAGTGGCAAGACACGATAAACACACCCTATTTCTCTCACTCTCTCTCTCTATCTATCTCTCTATCTTTCTCATACTTCTTTCTCATACTTCTTTCTCTGCTTTGTTTTGTCTATAGAAGAGAACGCTACATTTAAGTAGATGTAATGACTTTAAAGGCTTTACTTTCTCTTGGAATACAGTACTCTCACCAGAATACAAATTGTGTCAACCATACTCAAGGAGTATCACAGGAAACTTGGTTTCAGCATATAGGGAATTTATTGAATGTCTAGACTGGAATTTTGTTAGTAACTTTTCTTCTGAAGCTCCTTCTATCAATATATTTCATTCAAAACATAAGAAAAGCCTCAGCATTTACTATGACTATGAAACACACAGTAAAAGTGGGATATTTATATTTTTTCTGACTACCTTTAGAGATCAAGATGATATAAGACTCATAAGGGATATGTAGAGAAAATGTGATGTGTGTGCCTACAGCATGAGGGATTAAAGGTCATATTGATGATGTGAAAAAGTTACCAATTAACCAGATTGTAAAAATAAAAAAGAAAATGTTGCTGCACTAATTGCTCTCAAGCCTCTATGAATAAAATATGATTGGATGGGGGAATAATTGAAAGAGAAGCAAATTTGTGTTATTAATGAGACACAATTTTCATCAGGGAATGCTGTTTTCTCATTGGCCAATCATCACATCAGTGATGCTTGCCTTGCTTCTTTGTTTGCTTCAAAGAATAGAATAATTATTCTAGGTTCTAATTTGGATGTATAGTTTTGGCTTGGAGTAGGAGTGTGTGACGCCACACAATAGAGGTCTGTTCCCTATGGGCAGGTGGTAAGCGATCAGAAATAGATTGTATATGCCTAAATGAAGACAGAAGAAAAATAGTAAAATTTAGCTTAATAGGCTAACGATATTGGAGGATTTTCACCCATTTATCCTGCACACTGAATTGTGTCATGTGTTTTTATATGGGTGCTCTCGGCTGGCTGCCAGCTTTGCAACTGTTGCTTTGTGTGTATTTTACCAGGATATATTTGTCTCTATTTAAAAATAAAATGAAAGCACTTATAGACAAAGTAAAATAAAAGACGTCCATGATTTGTTATTAATGTACTTACATGTTCATGAAAAAAAACCACCAGAATACTTTTTAAAAATTGTAATCTTCAAAGATAGAAAATATGATGATTTACAATGTTCTCAAAGCCTTTTTTATTAATGAGAGGTAATTAATCCTTTTTTAGTTTGAAAATAACAAATTTACGATGTAAATGAGCAGAAAGGCGAATATATTTAAGTGTTCAAAGTTTTAAGAGAACAAAAATACATGTTTCATTTTTGTTTGTNGGGGGTAAAAGAATGACACCATTAGTCTCAAAGATTTGGTTTAGTGTATAACAAATATAAACATCAAAGTATACTCTCATGCAATCCATTAAATGACAAAGACAAGTTGATCTGCTGTTAATTTTAAATTGATGGTCTTACTGCTCTATAATTAATGCATTATGCACAAAGCATTTAAAGGAAACTCTCAGGAAAGGATGCTGTCTGTGTCATCTATTTAAGAGTTTGCATTTATAATATTCCATGTGATATCTAAATGTATGGCTAATGGCTTGTCTAAAATATATTGACTTGTCTTGTGGTCATATTATCATGCAGCACCAGGGCCTGCCTCTGCATCCCTTAATTAGCCACAGCCATTAGTGACAATTTTGTGGAGCATTATGCATATAGGAAGATAGAAGAGAGAATCATCACTAATTAGAGAAAATTATCAGAGAGAGAGAGAGAGAGAGAGGGAGAGGGAGGGAGAGAGAGCATCTATGATTATATTGCTTTGTAATTTGCATAATTCCCTAGCGGACACTTCATTGTGTCGAGCCTTTGTAGAGGCCTGTGAAGCTTTTATTGGCAAGCCTTACTGGCACGTGCACATGGTTTATTGTTGACTCCTAGGCTTAGCAGCTACTCGACCATACAGTTGAGTCACTAATGAATGAACTCGGAGAGACCCTCTGAACAAGCGCTAGATAGAGAGAGAGAGAGAGAGAGAGAGAGAGGGAAGAAAGAGAGAGAGAGGAGGGAGAGGGGGGATCCTCCTGGACAGCGGGAGAGAGAGAGAGACAAAGAAACTGGGATGAAAGGGACCTTAGCATATAAAAGGATTGTGTATGTGACCCAGGGAGTAACAGAATCAAACAGGCAGTTGTTTGGAGTGGTGTTCATCATACCAGTCTGCAGATGTGATGATGAATAAGGAGGAGGAATTGGCCTGGCAATTGGATGTGGATGTGGTGGTAGAAGATGATTTGCAGCCCTGGGTCGGAGATAGGGCTAGTACTAGTAGGAGAAAATGGAAGATCATGCTAGCCATCATGGAGTTGATTTGTATGATTTAGTGATTGCAGTGAATGCGTTGATCAAAATCTCACTTGCTATTGCACTGGGAAGCTATAAGCGGGCCTTAGGCTGGTGGAAAGAAAGGTTCAAGAGACTGAAATTAGGGGACTGGTTTTATCATCATCTTGTACAGCTTCATCTGAGAGAAGTAATTTGGTGATAGCTGTCATGTGGATAGCTCTTTGCATCATATGTCAGTTTTGTGGAAAAGAGCCCTAACAAAGAAGTTCCTGGAGTGACTTAAGAGCTTTGTGCAGTTTCCATGATGACTTTGCTTTTTGGGCACAAGATGTAGACCTAGTATGGTAAGTCTGACTTGAAGGATGAGCTTTCAATACTGTAGAAATATAATTTACACCATAGGTGTTTTTTAAGACTTCTTTGTATTATGTAGATTGTAGAGGAGATTTTGTTGAATTCAAAGAGTATTTCCTAATAGGTTTGAATCAAGTTATTGTTTTTTGTTTTTTTTACAATGAAGCAAGTAGACTTACTGATTGTAAGACTCATAAGTTTTTTTTTTTTTTAAATAGATGGCTCAGAATGTTTACAAATCCAATGTATTTATTGACTGTATTTGCTTTCTTAGCTTTGAAAGAAATATTGTGCGTTTGCTTGATATATCATCAGCATTACTTCACCATCGTGAAGTTCCTTCTTTGTGTGACCTTTCCGGAAGTATTGCGGTCTTCATTATGTAGATTTGAAATATATTCTTGTATTTAAATATGTTTTTTTCAGGATGATGTCTATGTTGATCATTGGGCTTTTGATATGATGATACATTTCCATATAAACTGTATTAAAAAAGAGCATCTGGATCTTGTAACACCTATATGACCTTTGCTTTGCTTGCTCTCTCTCTCTCTCTCTCTCTGCTACTCTTTAGTTTGCTTGGTCTTAGCCCCCTCTTTGTCATTTGCCTGAAACCCTTCCACAGACAATCTGTCATGGTCGAACAATTGTATCCCACTCCCGTATCCTTTGTGGTAGGTATTTGTTTAGCCATTGGCCTGCCACGCGCCCTCTCATGAACAATAGAATTTGGGAGCAAGCTGTCCACAAGACGGACGATTGGTGAGCCAGTTTTTGTGCCCTGTTATAGGCAGATTTGGCATGAACCTGTGGTGTTTCTAAATGGAACGGTTCATGCAACCATTATTCATCTCTTCCAAGCTCTGCGGAGCACTATGCAGCTCTTTAACTCTTCTTCTCCCCTCCTTTTAACTTATCTCTTTTTTCTTTCTCTCTCTCTCTCTCTCTTGCTCTCTCTTGCTCTCTCTCTCTTTCTCTTTCTCTCGCTCTCTCTTGCTCTCTCTCTCTCTTTCTTTTTCTCTCTCTTTCTCTATCCTACATGTATACATACATACACACACCAGATATATATATATATATATATATATGTTTAAGCAAGTAACTTCTTGGTTTAAGTGTGTATCTCACTCTCAGTTATATTGTTAGTCTTTGGTCTTTAATTAAAAAGTGAAATGTTGGTGCACCACATACCATAATGCTCTCACCAAACAAAAGAGAATACAACAATAATAGTTGGTATTCACAAGATAGTTTTGAAAACTAAAGTGGTCTAGAGTGATTTTTTCTTATCCACTGCTTTGATAATCTTCAGATCATTTTTAAAATGGATAACCATTACCGGTAACCATAATCCCCATTGTGTTTGTTCAGTACATGTAGTGCAGTTTATTTTACCTTCTGTTAATTTCCTAACATCTGCCTTAGCTTCAGTCACTTGTGTGGCTTTGCTATATATGATCAGATGATGACTCAAACAAAGTCCAATTGTGCCTGGAATATAGGTTGCAGGGGCAGGTGGTGACTTATGTTAGTCTTGTCATAAGAGCAGACTTGGTATATTTTCATTGATTCCAGGCAGGCAAAAATTACTTACGCAACACCATTAATTACCCCACTGCTTAGAAGAACTTGATCTTTTTATTACACTATTTTACATGAAAAAAGTTATTAAATTATCTTGCAGTCTGCAATATATGAGCTAAGATAACAATGAAGTAGAACTCTATGTGTGTTTCCACTATATCCATCTTTATTTGTATTGACAATATTTTCATGCCTAATTGAAGTTCCACTGAAAATGTTATTACTTTTCTCAAAATGATTTCTTCCTCTTTTAGAATGCTGGTGGGATCATTGGAAAAGAAGGTTCAAACATCAATCAACTGAGAAAGAAGGTTAGTTTATCAAACTACTAGAAGAACAAACAAACAAAAAACATGAATATTTCTCATAGTTCAGTTTTTCTTCTGTATCAACTTCTTTTGGTCACTTTGTAAAGGGCAGTATTTCAATAGAAATGTAATAGTCGCCTTGACTGTGTGTGCATTTGAAAGACACATCCTTGGCATTATTTGACATATTTATGGATGTACCTTCCAAGTTTCAGTTGTCATGATCTAATATACGTCAGATAGCTTTCTTTATTATTTTGTAAAATATCCTTAACTTTGTCTGCATTGGGTACTATGCAGATGAAGAATTATCTATACTTATAGCCTCAATGATTATTTTTAATATCTCATAAAAGCTTATTGGGTTAAAGATATTTTTAGTTCTTGAAGCAAGTTTTTTTTGTCGGGTCCCAAAGAGAATTTATATTCTTCTCTCTTTCTCTGAACTGGGCAAAATCTGATTATTTTCACCTCGTGTCCAATCCATTTTTTTCCTTCATATTTTGTTAAGGAAGAATAGAAGCCTAATACATGTACAAAACAAATAATTATTACATTTGCATCTCCAATTCACTCCAAATTCAAAAAGAAAAGGTACTTGTCCCTTGCCCTGACGGCTTGATGGCCATTATTTGTCTTATCCTCCCTCCACGCTGACCCTGGCCCGATCCGATCCGATGTCTTCTTCATCCCACCTCTGATCCGAACTGGTCCAAATCGATCCTTCTACCATGAGCTGTACCTTGGATCCTGCGTTGCTACAATTACACTTGACAACAACTTAATTTACACTGGGGCATATACCTTTCATTCTTTTATTTGGCCAAAATTTTAACTTTTGTCTAAATTGACTTGAAGCTTGAACTATTTCATACAAATTTGTTGTCCAATGAACCAATCAATTATTGGTTTGAAGTAATTTCTTTCCCATCATTGGACTTTCATTTGATTTGAAACTGATACCAATGTGGCCTGTTTCTTTCATTTGAACCTACTCAATGACCCTGGTCTAAACTCACCTTGATCTTTTCTAAACAACCATATCTACACTTGATCGTTCTCCGTCCATCCAATCATCCGCCCAACCATCCACCCAACCCTGCCCGCCCATCCGCCCGACCTGATGCTAATCTGATCCCGTCGGATACGATCCCTATCCGGCCCGTACTCAAACCACCTGGTCTGGCCCGACCCGAACCGATCCACGGTCCACCCTTCCAACCCACCAGTACAATGCCACCATAACAGTGCCCGACTGCAGTGGGCCAGAGCGGTATGTCCCACTACTGCTTACTAGTAGCTTAATCAGTACACATTTCCCTTTTTCTAATTGATATGAGTTCTGTTGTCATTTCAAGATATCCATGTATTTACAGGTGCTTGCTATTTTTTCTCTGTCTCTTTGTTGTTTATATAATATTAAATTTTCCTTGGGTTCCAGAAAGTTTAGCATGCACAGGGTAGTGTATTTTGGGTTTTAAGTTTACTTGTTTGTATAGGCATCATCATTGTCTCATTAATTGTTGTTTGTTTAGCCCAGTTGATTTGGCATTTGTGTTTCAACCTGCATTTTCTTGCTTGCCATGAAATGCAATTTCTCCATTCAGTTTTTCTTTCCTATTTAGCACTATTAAAAGCATATCAATCTATATGAAACTTTCAGTATAAAAAGATCAGCAGTTGTGTTATATTAAATTTGTCAATTGCTAAAATGAATCAATCTTTTGTGAATTTGAAGAATTTTTTTTCCTGCAATACATAGATTGTCAAAATCAATATTTTTTTTGTAACTTTCTGGATAGATATCTCTTCATATATATTCGGAATAAAATTTTTCAAAATTCTGTTATTATCCTTTTGTTATTCAAATGATTTTCTTTGACATTGCATGTGTTTTTTCTTTAAGAGCTTTTCCCACCACTATTCATCCCTTGCTCCCTTGTCCGTTTTACTGATAAACCTGTGAGGACAATAACAAGTAGATTCAGTCAGGAATTACAGCAACAAAAATGATACAGTAAAAATGATAATTAATGGGAAAGTCTACCCTGATATTAAGTTGGTTTTAATAAAAATAGAAAAATGGGAGAAACAAATAAAAGTTTGAGCAAAAACTGATTGAAATTAAGAAAGTTATGTATATTTATTAGGTGTGATCAATTAAACTTACATTTGCGACTCTGTAACATATCTTGCAAGGTTCCTTCCCTTTTGCCCTGTACTAAAAAAGTTCAAAACTTTACATTTTACCTTAAGGAAATTCTCAATCATATATTCACCTTAAGTATAATTACTGCAAACATGTTTTTATATGACCGCCTGTATAAAAAAAGTCTATTCAGTCATCAATAACTACGAAAAAAAATGTTGTTGAAAGCTTCATTGGAGAGGAGATTGCACGATATGTCATAGTATTGCCAATTTGAGTTTCACTGATGACAAAGTGATCAAAACTTTCATATTTAACCGGTATTGCTTGAACTTTCATTAATTTGTTGTTCTAATTTTTCTGCTGTAATGAAAACCAAGATAATATCAGGGTGGACTTACCCTTTAATTGTCATTTTACTGTTCATTTATAGACAACTACTCTTAAAGAAAGCAGAAAAATCAGAGAATCAAACTGATGAAAGTTTCAATTAAAACTGACTACATATAAGAAAGTTATGCATTTTTGAAAGTTGTAATCACTATACTTATGAGCACTTTAAGTTGGCTGAAGCAGTAATGTCAATGTGATGTAGTGCCGGACTACTTTTCCATCTGCTCCAACATATAAAATGACTAAAATGTAAATTTTCAAAAGTTTATTGCCCAAGAGGGTCAATTCTCTTTAGAGGTCCAACAATAACATGCTATCTATAATAAATTTTGAATAGTGCCCAAATAGAGAAGGAACTTTGGAGAAAAAAACAGAAATTGTTGATATTTCTATTCACAATCTACTGACCGAACCACCAATTTGTGATTCACATAGACTAAGTGATCTCATATTCATTTCATTTCATTAATTCATTTTTATTTTTTCAATTGTAACAAAATACAATACATTCATTACTTCATTACTATTGATCTGATTCATTTCAAAATTTTCTGTTTCTGTTATTTTTCTGCTTTCATACAAATCAAGAAATCAATAAATTTACAAGGGTTGGATTGCCCTTTAAAGAAATATTTAATTGAGCCCCTTCCTATAAAGAGTTGCAATTGATTTGATTTACCTAAACTTGATCTTAAACACAACTCCTATATGTATATCTTTAGAATGTAGTTGCGATCTATATGAATCTATGGCTACTCTTTATAATACAGGGCCCAGGTTTGCAACCTATCACCCATGTAGTCAACAAATAATCCTCATTTGTTTTTTTAATGCCAGCTAACAAAAGTAATTGATTGATTAGTTGGTTTTTATTGCATGTTAGTAACAAGGGTCAAATGGCATGTGTTGAAATAGTTTCATTCCTTTTCATCTCCTTTTCCCAAATTAAGCACAACTTCCTCTTGTAGAATAAGAATCTTTTTCCCTTTGCTCCGTCGCTTTATTGGAATTATTTCATTAAAAAAAGCAAAGAAGATGCATAGATATAAAGAGATAAATCTAACATTTTCACTATTGTACATTGCTGACATCATTTATCACTTAATCATATATATCATATTAACACTTTTATTGATGCTTGCTTAACATTATCAATTGAATTTGACATATTTTTTGTGGAAATAGTGGTAGATCATTTCCACTTTTGTGTGCTTCATTGAGTATAATTTGTGTAGGATTATTTTTCTTGGCAGCATCCTTACTGTTACTACGGATATGGAAGCAGGTTTGGAATGCATCCAGGACATCATCCCCGTATTGGATGAGGTAAGATTCCTCCTAGTTTATAAAAATTTACTAAATATCAAATTATCTAATTTGAAGATTCTATTGAGCCATACTGACCTTAATGCCTTTCATCATTTGCAATCATATAATTATAATAAAGAAGAAATCATGATGCAATATACTTGTCAGTTTCATACTTTGTTAGAACAAGTAGATAGTTTGATATTTATTCTTTCTTCAATTTATTTCTTACATATACATTGGAAAATGATGAGTAATTTCTTGCAAACTTTAAACCCAGCGTCTTAGAGGAAGGTGGATTTACTCATAACATTATGGTCAATACAATTTTATAACAAAATGGAAACGAAAGTACTTGTATTGAACAATTAAAGTACAAAACATAATAGAAAATTAATAAAGTATGCTTTCAAACAAAATCAGAGACATAGCATGTATGAAATGAATTCCCCCTTTTGAATGCAAGTTATCACTTCTCCCAAGAAATAGACACAAAGGAAGGAGAACAAAAAGAGAGATGGTGGTAAAATGGCAGGGAAGCAGATACTGTGTATCCATGTATGTTAATGATCATGGCGCCTACGGGTCAATAGTTGAAGAGCCATGCATGCAGCCATTGGGGAGATTCCTCCTGGGACTGCTTTGGCAAAAGCAAGGAAGGATGGAATTACAGTGGAGCTGGTTAATGTCAGCCATAGCCCGTTAGCTCTGTGTGCACTCGGAACAAACACCATGCCTAAAAGCATGGATGTAGTACATTTTTATGTGGCTTCACAGTTTCAGTGTGTTACATATAAGGAAGACATTACAGACCACAAGTACCTTAGAAGTGCATACCTTATTATTAAATATAGGGGGGGGGGGGTAATGGGAATGTAACACCAATTTGAATTTATTATTATAACAAGCTCTGTATGGTATTTGCCTGTCTGCTTCTCAAAACATCTTCATCTAAATGTATGAGATACATTCAACCCAGCATTCCAATTAAATATATCTTTATGGATGCTTTATAATCAAAAAACTAAAAAAGAGGAGCATCAGAATCTCTCATCTTTGATTAGAAATGCATCTAATAGTTCTAACTTCATTTGATATCTAGAATCCAAATCACATTCATGAATTGAAAGTGGTAAGGTATATCAATATTAATCAAACAAGTTATAAAGCAGATTGGGGAGAGATTGGTCTTTTATGGAAGATTATGTAAATTTGTAGCTATTATTGATTTCTCTAGAAGGGAACTAGAAAAAAAAAAGGGATTCCATAATTTTTAACCTTTTCACCACTTTACAGAATTGCTGTATTGATGGTACATGTAGTACAAATAATGATTGGTTGACTGAAAAGATACTTTTGGCTTAGGCTGGCTTAGGGTTTATTTCTTTGTTTGGCTATTGATCTGTGAACGAAGGCAAGCTTTTCATCTCCTTCAAGAAGATGGTTGACTTCTTGGTAATTTCTTTCATGGGAAGGACAGACATGAGACCCACTTATGTCATGCTTGGAAAATTTGTGTGATTCTGCATAGGAGAGATGGATGGTAGAAAACAAAGAGCGAGATTGCCTACAAAGGATGAGAAAGAAAAAAGGACTTTTGGGGGGCGGGTGAGCTCTTGAGGGGGGTTGAAAAAAAAGGAAAGGTGAGATTAAAAATTGATACAAAAAGGACAAATGAAGGGTATTTTACTGCAACTCAAGAGATTCCTTTGGGAAAAGTCTTTCTCACATTGTTTACATTATCATACATTTAAAAAAAATAAGTTTTTACACTTCAATTTCTCCTCATCAAAAATGATATATGCTTTTATCAGCAGTAGCTTTTAAACAAACCTAGTGAATACAATGTTAAGTTTCTTGTCCCTCCTAGCATTTGCCCACTGATTTGACAACTTTCTCTCACATCTATAATGTCTTCTTGTATGCTTGGCTTGCTGTCGACCTGGTGATGAATGAGCCAATCACTGATCATGCTGTGTTCAAGCAAGCAAACAAAGCAGGCAAGCAAGGCAGGCAAGCAAGGCAGGTCCTTGCCGCTCAGTTTATTATCTGCTCCAATGGTTGCTTCCCCAACCAGTTCTGTGACTGCATGCCTGCAAGAGGGGAACCAGCCGTCTGTTTAATGCTGGAATTTGTTGGATGGTTCCCCCTCACTAGGCACCTGATGTATAAAGATGTTAATTCATCTATTCATTGGAGAAAACGGAAGTTAGAAAGGTCATTGCTGTAGTCAATGATTGAAAAAAGTGTTTATTCAACATTTGTAAAGATGTAAATTCATCTATTCATTGGAGAAAAAGGAAGTTAGAAAGGTCATTGCTGTAGTAAATGATTGAAGAAAGTGTTTATTCAACATTTGCATAAATTGTATTAGTACCATGTGAAAGGATAAGATTGAAATGCATATGTTTGCCTCATTACACTTCGTGCTGTCTCCTGATATCCAATTCTTTCTTTTTTGTTCTGTCAAGTCACTATTAGCTATCATATATAACTCTTAGCACTTATATGACTTCATTTGGACTTACTATGATGATACACCATAAAATATTATAGATTCGGTATTATGAAATAGTCATATGAGAGTATTCTCCAATGTGTTGTGCTTTTTAATGGAATCAGATATCTTTTGGCGAGTCCGGTTCATATTCCATTGATGTACAGCCACATTATTTATTTTCAAGAATGAAAAAAGAAAGAAAACACTCTCAAATCCCTAGATTTGACCATTCAATTGTTTAGCTTTTAGTTGTGAAAGAATGCATTGAATGATTGGATTTAAAGGTAGCATGCTCACAAACAACTTGATGACATCTTACCTGAAAGCCCTGCTCTATGCTTTGTGGCCATATCAAGTGAGATACCTGGCTCCTGGCCTCCACTCTCCAATCTAACATACCACATACTTAAGAGTATCTATCTCTCAGCTTCTATGAGAATTAGGTATATTCCAATGATATAATTTTTTTCTCCATGATGAATGATATAGATTATTCTTGGACTTAAATTAGATTTCATTTCAATTGATATAAATTAGATATCAATTGTATATGATTTTTATCTTGCAGAACAATTTACAGTGCAGGTAAGAGCACAATATTATCACCTTTAAAAGGAAAGACTATTGCTTGCAGTAGTGTGAATATATTAATCATGTACTCATCCTGACACTTTATCCAACAGAACAAGCAGAATCCTGAGCATTGCTCTGTACGTGTGTTGGTCCATCAGAGCTTAGCTGGAGCTATCATTGGTAAAGAAGGATGCAAGATCAAGGAAATGAGAGAAGTAAGTACTTACTTAACAGCACAATTTGTATTTTCATTTGGCAGCAAATCCTGCACAAGAATTCAAATGTTTCATATATTCTTGTGCAATAAAGAGAAGCTTATTGGTAAATTCTAGAAGTTATAGAGTAATGCTATTCTTGTAGTGAAATTCATTAAGAGTGAAACAAAGAACTAAACCTAACAAAATGACTTGTAAAATATGTTGTGGCAATTATTTGTAAATTTAGTGCATGAATTCTTTAATAGCATAAACTCCATTGCCATACTGTACAGCTTTCCAAAACTATTTATTGCAGATAATTTTTGTAATGTAATATATCAATTTAAAGAAAACAATTGAGTGTAGGAATGTAATACAAGATCCTGGCAGTGGTAGGATCTGAATCTTTGGTGTTGGAACACAACATGGTGGCAGCAGTGGAATACAATGATAGGCTCTTTTGATTGCTTAATTGTCATGCTAGTGGTCAGCAGTTGTATCAATTGATATTTTGTATTCTTTTAGCAAATTGGAGCTCACATCAAGGTTTACTCTGACGTATGTCCCAACTCCACTGACAGAGTTGTTCAGGTCGGAGGGATGCCAGACAAGGTCATTGATGCTATGCGAGAGCTTCAGAAGCTTATCATCACAGTAAGTTATCACTCTAGCTTCTTCAAATTGCAAACAGTTATGTTTTTCTTTCTTTTGTGTACATTTAGGATTCCAAGAGAGTTCATGTAAAAATTATATAAATCATACTGAATAGAAAGCATTTTGTTTATTATGTGGCAATTACGATGGACAGATATTTAGATGGACAGATTAACTACGCGTAAGTAAAGTAATAAGGTTAGCAATAATTTTTTTAGGGTACTGTTTCCCTTTAATTTTTTGAAATTATGGGAGTGAAGTATTTTATTGCTCAAAGCTATCTTTTTTTTAAGATTTACTGATAAATTTGGAGGAAGGTGCAAATTGGTTGATTTTAAGTATGAGCAATGAAATAAAATTCAGTGTTGAAAGGTAGACTAGAATAATATTGTTATCTGTTGCATCATTTTTTTCTTCACAGACACCTATCAAAGGTCCAGCCCAGTCCTATGACCCTTATTGCTTTGACACCTTCTATGCCCTCAACTATGGGGGATACACTGGTCCTGATAATAAGAAGATGGGAGGAGGTGGAGGAGGAGGTGGAGGAGGAGGGGGCATGGGGCGCAACGTGGGCTACAGAGGAGGTCGGTATGGAGGTGGTGGAGGTGGAGGACGTTCCATGGGATTTGACTACATGGGTGGTGGTGGAGGAGCATATGTTGGAAGGGGGCTGTTTGGACAACCCCCAATGGGTGGCATGGGCGTAGGAAGGAGAGGAGGAAGAGGAGGAGGAGGAAGAGGAGGGGGACCACCACCACCAGCAGCAGCAGGGGGAGGAGGAGGGAGAATGCCAGAACCACTGTAAGTTTTTTCTTGTGGGAACCTTGAACTCTTCTTTGAGATACTTTTCTGTTTTAAATCGCTTCCATAATTACTCTTATATTAAACTGCCTTCATCATTCTTTCTTTTCGTAATATTATATGAATGTATTCAGTCAATTAGATGGATTAAATTATCATTCCCTTCTTTTATTGGTTCTGTGGTCGTAGAAAGTTTTAGAGCTCCCAATCATCTAAAACCCAATATTAACTCTTGGCCCAGATGCGTATTAATCTACTTCTCCGAATGAATTGAAGGAGACTAATGGTACTTCTTTGTCTTTATTTTGATCTCCTTCCTCTTACAGTGCAATTGGATTTGGAAATGTAAGTACTTATTCAGTTTATTTGTACTTGGAAGGGAATTAGAAGGTTGCAACATTCCTTGGGGGGATATTTTAGTTTGCAATGATTTATTTATCCAATAAGGGGCATGATGCAGTGAAATTTTTGGTTATTAATAATACCTGCAAAATAATGTTAATCACTTTGTGCCATTTACTGAACAAGCGGTAATAATGATTTTGTTAATGTTTGAATGAGGATAAAATATCCCCCATGATAAGAAAAAAAACAATACCTTTTGAAGAAAACAACATTTTATATTTATAGGAGAGATCTAGAACCATGGCATAGAAGAGCTTAGGATTATTTTCCAACTCAAATGTATGTGCATCCTAACTGACATGAATAGACTTTAGTGAGCAACAGTAATATGATATAACGCAAGCTAGCTTCTCCTATACTTGTAGTTGTAGATATTGAGAGGGTATATCACATAATATGTAGTTTAGTGTGCTTACACTTTGTCGATAATTGATGTCTGTGGAATGTCTCTTAAAATACTAGCATGATTCATGACAATTCTACAATTTTCCTAAAATGGTAAGGGGAATAGCTAATGAGGTAGTCGAATAGCTATGAGTGTATTCAGCTGTCTGACTGGATGCTTGTGTATCTCTTTGCTCCCTCTCTCTCTCTCATTAAAAACAAGGAGAGAGGTAAAAAGAAATATGAAAAATGGAGGGAAGCCTGTCGTTTTGATGGGTGGATAAGGGCCCTGGAGCTTCTTTCCATCACTGTCCTCTTATAATGCAAAAAGATACCCAGATATGCATCATTTGCATATTGGCATTTACATTGCACCAGACACCATTTCCTAATACTCTATGTATTTTTGCCCTAGCAGAGAGAAGCCATGAGATAAGCTCCTTAAGCTCTGCTGTGATTAACTGCAAATCTCAGGGGATTTAAAGAACCTGATTAGCATGCAGATTACCTTCCTTTCTCAGCATTTGCTGTAAATTTCATTTTAAAAAAATGAAATATAAGGGTTCAACTAAATAACTGAATTCAGAGATATGTAACAGTATGAATAGTTTTTTCTTTATTTAAGTTCTTTTTGGAGAATGCTCATGTTCTGAGATGGTTAAAAAACTTTGCCATTATGTGTTTAATTTGTATGAGATGACATGAAGAAACGCATGGAGAAAAAAAACATTTGCCCGCATCTGACTTATTAAAGGGATCCGGTAACTTTGTCTCAGATTTTGAAACAAAATCCTGGATTTAGCTCTTACTGCAATAACCTTTAGGTCAGTCAGGAACCCCATAAATTTTAAAAGCCGATCGCCTGTCAGATAATCAAGATATTTATGATTGGAATTACAGTTTTACGGTTTTCATAACACTACAGTATATTGGGGAAAACGAGTACGGTATGGTAAAACCGGTCACTCAAAGAATTTTACTTTTTTGAGGCACTTATTGATCGTTTTCTAGTGCAATTTTTGTAGGGCTTCAATATTACACCATATCATGATAACATGTAGGGCCGTGCACCTCAGATTTAACATTGTTAAACAATCCCTATGGGGAATCAGGAAAAATTCCAAAATTTCTAAAAGCATTTTCCAGGTGATATACTTTTGAATTGCCTACAGGTATATACACTTGTAAATGAACATGTATTTCATGAAACAATATATTTGCTATAAGGGTGCATTGCCTTTCACTTTAAGTGCTTTTTAAAGCATAGGTTCAATGGATATTTATGATCTAAGGACAATTTCTACTGCCACCATTGCCAAATGTTTAGTTGGTATAAAATGAATTCTTATTCTCTAATTTATTCCTCATATTTTGTGTGTGCACATTTCCATCATCTGAAGCCTTCTTCCTAGTACTACCACCTCTTTCTCTTTCTCTCTCTCTCTATCTTTCTCACTCTCTGTTTGGCTTACTCATGTCAGCACATTTCCATCATCTGAAGCCTTCTTCCTACTACTACCACCTCTTTCTCTTTCTCTCTCTCTCTCTCTCTCTCTATCTTTCTCACTCTCTGTTTGGCTTACTCATGCCAGCACATTTCCATCATCTGAAGCCTTCTTCCTACTACTACCACCTCTCTCTCTCTCTCTCTCTCTCTATCTCACTCTCTGTTTGGCTTACTCATGCCACTAGCTAGGGGAACAAAACGTAAGAGCCTGGTCTAAAAAGAAGATCTATCTTAGAATTGACAAGTAGGCCTAGGGGTATTTATGCAAGCACTCTGGTCGCTCTCATCCCAATCACCTCTAAGAAGGAAGGTCTTCTTCTCACTCTGTCTATGATGTTATCACAGCTGCAGGAGGGCATGCCACTATCAATTTCTCACTTCCTTCTATACTCATCCCCTCAGTATATTTGTCTTACTCCAATTTTCACCCCTTCAATTTCTACTTTTATTCTCTGTCTTTCACTCATTCTTCTCTCTTTATTACTCCCTTCTTCATGGTGCATTTTGTATGATGTACTTATCAACACAATCCCCTACTTTCTGTTCTATTAACCAGTAGCAGTCCAGAGTTTCTGTCAGCTCTAAGTAAATCACTTTTTTACTCCTGAAATTGACACCAATTCCTACATTTTGGATGTGATTTCTGCCCTTTCTGCTCATATACAATGAGTAATTCCCAGAATTCTGTATCAAACGATATCTACAAAAATGGCCGTAAAAGGAGAGAGTGAATCTGCTATGTCTTAATCTGTAGGATATTTATAATATTTTTTACTCTTAATTTAGAATGTTTTGTTAATGCAATCACACTCTCCTTTCATCTTTCACTTTTTTAGACTGGACAAACCAACCTAGAATCCTTGGATAGTGAGTAGAAAATATGTTAATGCATCTCTTTATGATCTAGTTTACTTCAATAAGGTCATGAGAAAAACAAAAATAGGGAATTTGCAGAAAATCAAGTACTATTTGATATGAAACTCTTTACCAGTGGTGAATTGTCATTTTATATATTAGGCCATAGTGGCATTTCTATCTTTACAGACAGTCGATAAGGTTGCAGATTTTCCCTCTTTGTTTGAATTACGCTTAAAAAAAGACTTATCAGTACAGATGATCAGTATCATTGATATTGCCTGTTGTTCATCTATCTTTAAAATATATATGAAATTATTCCAAGGTTATATTCTTAAATTAGCAAACTGTAGTTAAACTTTCATTGTATGTAAATCCATCAATTGTTTACTTGGTGTAAGTGAAAATACATAAAAAAAAAAAAGAAATATGGATTAGAAATTAAGATATAATTATTGCAGTTTTGGACAAAGTATTTTTATTTGCTCTCCAACCACCTATGATATGAGTGGCCCAAATCGTAGACAAGACATTGAAACATTCTCTGCTGTATTAAAATATAGATAAAGATAATTCTCAAGGTTTATTCTTTTCTATTTTCTTTGTTTCACTCTTATAGGTCCTGAGAAGACCACTCAAGTCACCATTCCTAAGGATGTAAGTTCTCAGCTTTACAACTCCAATTTCTTTATTCTTCTTCTTCCTTTTGAGTACAGACCTCTTTTACAGAGTATTATCGTACTATACTGGGGGTGTGGTGCAGGTGGACCACTACACCAGGGTTAATTCCCCCTACTCTTATTCGAATAGTGCAGTGGGTTCTTAACGTGCAAAGGTAGTGACTCTTCTCTACACGGGGCCTCCATTTAACGTCCAATCCGAGGGACGGAGTGTTTTCCACTTGACATAACCTGCGTCTATGCACAAAGGAAGGGGCACGTTAACACACAACGCATGCTTCAGTCATCCGCCTGGGTGGGAGTCGAACCCGAGATATTTGGTTCGACAGACGGACGCTTTACCGACTGAGCCAACTCGCCTGTAAGAAGTGAATGGCTCACTCTGAATCATTTCTGTGTCATCAAATTTATAAGAACACTTTGTTTGGATCAGAACTATGCATTTTTTAAAAACTTACAGAAGAAAAAAATACATTCAAAAGATGTATCATACCTGATATTTATTAAGGGGTCATGCTATCTACCTGGACAAGTCCAAGGGGTCATGCTATCTACCAGGACAAATCCAAATGGTCGTGCTATCTACCTGGACAAGTCCAAGTGGGTCATGCTATCTACCTGGGCAAGTCCAAGGGGTCATGCTATCTACCTGGGCAAGTCCAAGGGGTCATGCTATCTATCAGGGCAAGTCTAAGGCGTCATGCTATCTACCAGGGCAACTCCAATGGGTCATGCTTTCTACTAGGGCAAATCCAAGGGGTCATGCTATCTACCTGGGCAAGTCCAAGGAGTCATGCTATCTACCTGGGCAAGTCCAAGGGGTCATGCTATCTACCAGGGCAAGTCCAAGGAATCATGCTATCTACCAGGGCAACTCCAATGGGTCATGCTTTCTACTAGGGCAAATCCAAGGGGTCATGCTTTTTACCTGGGCAAGTCCAACAGGTCATGCTATCTACCTGGGCAACTTCAATGGGTCATGCTTTCTACCATGGCAAATCCAAGGGGTCATGCTTTCTACCTGGGCAAGTCCAACAGGGTCATGCTATCTCCCAGGGCAACTCTAACGGGTCATGCTATCTCCCTGGACAACTCCAAGGGGTCATGCTATCTACCTGATAGGAAGTATTCCTCTAGATCTAGCTGCTTTGTTTCCATTATGTCTCTATTTCGTAGCCTACAAAGCAGGAAGTTATGTGAATGTTATTATTCCACACAAAAAGGTAGCAAAAAAAAATATCCATAAAATGTCAGAAATTATGTTATTTTCTGTAACGATTATCTATTTGTCTGTTCTACAGTGTGCTGGAGCCATCATTGGAGCTCGGGGATGCAGAATTCGTCAGATCAGAACCCAGAGTAGAGCCACTATAAAGATCGAAGACTCCAAGCCAGATTCCAATGAACGCATCATTTCTATCACAGGGACAGATGAACAGATAGGCTATGCCCAGTACTTGCTCCAAGAAAGGTATGTCAAACTTGGGGTGGTGCTCAGGTGCTCTCTCTCTCTCTGGTTTATGATTTCTTGGTGCCATTACCAAGCATGGGGACTTTAGAAAAAAAATTACTCAATCCATATGAGAATGCATACTTTCAACCTCCAAAAATTGCTAAGATCGTCCCAACTCACCCCAAGGGATGCATCAAGACCATATTGGCTAAGGCCATCCCAAATCACCCCAAGGGATGCATCAAGACCATATTGGCTAAGGCCATCCCAAATCACCTCAAGGGATGCATCAAGACCATATTGGCAAAACTTAATTGTTGCAAACAAGCCTTATGATATTTTCTAGACCTGTTCATTCCAAAATAGCATGCAAAACACATGTGAGCATTATGACTATATCAGTCAATTTGATATTTTTCCATTGACTCGCTTATGAAGGAGATTCTTTTACATAATTGCATTTATTTAATGATCAATGTTTTCATGTCACTTCACATGAATCTATCTTAACTCAAGTATTTAAATGAAAACTGACGAACAAACAAACAAAAAAGTTTGATTTACAAACATGAAAATCACCTTGCTCTTGAGAAAGAGCTGAAAATGACAAAACAATCAGTAATAGAATGGACCACAAGATATCAGTTTTATGCAACCTGGAACAGTAAATTTTTGATGCTCCAACTGCTCTGCCTTAATGAAGAGGAATTCAACAGATAAACAATGAAAAGAAATGAAGACTACATTGTACTGCAGGTAGGAAGAACTAGTAAGTTATATTGAGAGAGATTTATATTTTGGATTGGATATTCTTTGGACTCCACTATCATGAAGCAGTGCAAAAAAGTCACATACCTCTGGCCCTTTGGAAGACTAGTGATTTTGTTGTTGTGAATGTCAAAGAACTAACAAAAAATCACTGTCGGCCACTGGGGACAGGGGTCCATTCATCAGGATACTACACAGGAGTGGCAGCTACCTCATCAATCCACATCTCAAAAATTCATTGATGTAGATCCCATCCTATACTCACTGAGCAATCATGTTCACTGCAACTTCTGAAATGGTTGCATGATATGTAGGAACAGAGCTCACTACAATGTTGATTTGTGACTTGTTTGGAGCAGAGGTAGGAGAAGATACGAGTTGTGATACACTGCCCTTTAATAGTTTGGTACACTTGTAATCACAACAGATTTTTAAGAATCACCCACATGTTATTTATTATTAGATTTGTGTTACTGAAACAATTTGGTATTGATTTGAAGAGTGGACATAGGTGTTCAAATTGACATCAATTATAACAATTTAACCCTATGGAGGCAATCGTTTATGAAAAAAAGGCCGCCAAAATAGGAAGTCACTGGTATGGTCATTTGTGCCAGCATTTATGCTCTTTCTGCATGCTATCAAAGTTGGACCTTGTTTATAGTGATGAATATGAAAGAAATATTGACTAATACCTACTAATAGGCAGTAAGCATTACTTTACTCATGCAGAAAACTATTTTTTTCACCAAGAAGCACCTCACATTTATTTGTACACTACAATGCCTTTTTTGTCTTATTTTTCATGGGAAAAAGTGGGATTAAGACACCAATACCAGTTGGGGCAGCAAGTTATATTCATTACTTTGGGGGCCCTTTTCTTTCTTTTTTTTTTTTTTTTTTTC
>BEXV01001376.1:0-14538 GCA_003118195.1 Hemicentrotus pulcherrimus
TCAATTTGTTTGTAAATCTATTTATGTTTTTATTTTGTGCACATTCATGTATTCTTATGTCATTTATTGTTATCTTTTGCCAGTGGAGGCCAAATATCTGTATTTTTTTTAACGTGGACGATAACATTTGAATCTGAATCTGAAATCGAAATCTTTCATTTTATCAAAATACTTTATGCTAGGGTGGACTCTCAACCACTCAAGATAAATAACTGACGGAATACACAAAGTGTTATTCTTCAAATAGAATCGTTCGTTATTTTATTTTAACGTCTTAGTTTGTTTCTATCATTACAATACATCAAAACAATCACATTTCTTACTGTCTTTTATATAAATAGTTGCGATTGAACCTTCTTCATCATAATGAAGAAAAAATAATTAAAACAAAAGTATTCATTACTTTTTTCTTTATTTTTTTTTGTTGACATGCAAATAGGTTGTTCTTGAATAGCTGAATATTCCATAAAACAACCAACCAATCAAGAAACGAACATGCAAGAAAATGCATTAGGAAGTTATATAATGTGTCAAAAACAAACGATAACAAGGAGAATTTCATTGACGTATTAGAGGAAATGACGATTCCAGCAGATGACGACAATACATAACACGGGGAAAACATACAAGAACTTGTTCGTTTCATTTGTTCCTTTGAGGCATTGAACCAGTTTTCTAAAAGGTCACACTATTTCTAAAAGTATTAATGGGGTCTCATGGGCGTTTTCTCTTCAAAAGACTGATTAATCATTCCAACAAGAAATAACGACGATTATCAAAAAATCAAAATCAAATCACCTCAATTATGATTTTGAAAGTCACATTTAATTTGAACTAGACTATTCAAATTCAAAAAAGATAATAAGTCCTTCATATTTTTGAAAGATGGCAAACATTTTCTTTTAAAATTCAAATCATAGCTTTTTTTAAAGAAAACTAAATTTTCATAACATGCAAGAATATCTGTAGCAGTCAGATTTTAAAAAATGATGGTATTCATACCACATGGCAACATCTATAAATAGAACAGACACAAAAAAAAAATTATACATAACCAACTGCATATAACAAGCACCTACATAAAACAGAGTGTAACAGATAATGACTCACCATTACACATACTTTGTTTGTTTTAACTTCATGTCATAATATCCATGCTTATCCATAATTAAACAGCATATTATTGTCCAAGGCTCAATCCAGGTGTTGATTTATCATCCATTAGTTTGCTTTACAGAAAACACTAGCAATGTATCACTGCAATCATACCTACAGGTTGTAGCTTATACATGTGCAGGAGCTATACATGTACATTCAAACCTGTTATAGTGGGCACCTGTCTATAAAGACCACCTGTCTGTAGTGACCACCTGTCTATAAAGACCACCTGTCTGTAGTGACCAAGCAGTTTGTCTCCATTGAGAATGGAATGTATGTGGTAGAACCTGTCTAGAAAGGCCACTTGTCTATAGTGGCCACTTTTTCTGTTTCCCTTGAATGGTCGTTATAGACAAGTTTGACTGTATATGTATATGACTTGCTGTAAATGTTGTCTGGTTTTACAACACATGTGTCCTGTTACATGTAGAAAAAAAAAAAAAATTTCTGAAATAATCCTAGGGCAATTCACAAGTCCAGTGCATCGCCTTTGAAGTGGGCGTACATTACAATTAGGCGATGAAAACAAAATTAATGTTTATCGTCCTTTCCCGCTTGCTTTTTGGAGGCCGCTCGCTTTTGTATTTTTATGAAGAAAAAAAATACAGTGCAAAAATGATCTTTTTCCACAAAAAATCAAACATAAAAGCTGGTGGTCATCTTGAAAAATACCCTAGCTGGTCGTCTTGGAAAATGTGCCAAACAGCTATTTTGAATTTTTTTTTTTTTTTAAAGAGGGGTCTCCTCTTTCGTTTAATTGTTAAAAGGTAGGAAGCTAAACAAACTTTTATTTTTATTTGGCCTTATACATCAACAAATCTGAACATGAATTCTATAGGCCTACATGTTGATTAGCAACTGTGTCAGTATATGCCTTTCACATATTATATAGGTTTTGTAAATTAGGATGGGTACAATCTGACTATAACAAACATACTTTATAGACGCCACCCCAACATAGATGTACATCTCAGGCTTAAAGGGATGCGCTAACTTTGTCTCGTATCCTTTAAAAAAAAATCCTTGATTTAGCTCACGCTGCAATCATAATTATAAACCTTTAGGGCATACATAAATCTCATAACATTTACAAGCTGATCGCCTGTCTGATTATCAAGATATTTATGATTGGAAATGGAAATCAAATTTTGCTTTTTCCTAACGGTTTTCATAACACTACAGTCTATTGGGGAAAACGAGTATGGTTAAACCGGTCACTCAAAGATTTTTACCTTTTTGAGGCACTTTTTTTTAGGGCTTCAATATTACACCATATATCACAAACACTGATAACACGTAGGGCTGTGTATCTTAGATTTAACATTGTTAAACGATCCCTTTAAGGCTTGTTATAAAGCGGCAAAACCGCAGATTCTTTATGATGACACAGTGAATTATGCTTCACATTTCTGTATTTCATAACACAGAGCTAAGTGAATACGCCCAAGTTGCCATTCATTTTACAACATTAAAACAAAAACGGCACCTTTTTTCAGCGGTTAATTTAGCACACATTATCTGAACAAGCCATTAGAATTCAATGTGTATAAAAAGTTTAAAAGCCATATACAGTCAAACCTGCTTTAGTGACCACCTGAATACAAAGGCCACTTTTTGTGTTTCCCTTGGGCGGTCGCTATAGACAGGTTTGACTGTAATGATTAAAAACTTGTAGATGCAAGCAAAAATAACACTACATGAAATAACTTTGATCAGCTGGAGACAATGAGAATTAGAGAATGCCATGCGATTTACAAGCGAAAATGAAATCATCGCTAAATCAATTCAAACTTGGCCTTGGCTCGTAAAATTGGATCATGCATAATACCATTAGGTATCTAGCAATGAGAAGAGGATATAGGAGCTATGAAACAAACACAGAAAATACAATGAATAATTAATATTGTGTGGTAGACCATGTACAAGCATGAGGAAATACACTGACAGGGTAATAATTGTATATTGTGGTGTGATCAAAGCTGCTGACCTTGTGCAACCAAAATAAGGAATTTCAAGCAACTAAAAAGGAATTCATTAACTTACAACCAAGAGTGAAACACTTCCAATGCAGAAATCTCCATTTCTCATGCTGTTATTTCCACATTAGGACCTACAGTTTATTGACAAGAAGGTAGTAAATTTTTTTTTTTTTTTTTTTTNATGTAGTGTTCAAAATTTTAGGGCATTTAGTTGACGAGCGGTATTATGGTGTTATGGTGCCATGGTACAATTATGGTGCAGTGTATCAAAATCATGGTGTTACCGATGTTGCCATAACATCACAGTGCTACAGAGAACCAGTGTACAAACACATACTGTGGTGCTGTCATTTACAGGTGTTGTGCAGTCACATGCACCCTGTTCACAATTTCTACTTGCAACATTTTTTTTTTCCTTTTTCAAGCCTTACTTTTACCTTACTTTTCAAGCCTTACTGCAAACTTGAACATCTGAGAACTTCTCTGTTTTGCCTACTTGTAACGAATATTTCAGCCACACGATCACAAAGACTTTAAAACAATACCCTACAGCAATATCAATAGCCTTGTGTGTTATCTATTGAAAGAATATTACCATGACATGATTACGCAATCTGAAAATTCTTCAGGCAATGTAATAGGATACTAAAATCTCCTATGAGTTGATTTCTTTACAGTATTTTGTGATTATCTTCAGCAACCTTATCGGCAATTTTTGTTGCCCCCCCCCCCTTCAAGATAGGCTGGCAATGCCCCTGGTTGTGCCATAATACCATGGCGTTGCAACTATTGATGTAAAAGTCTCTGGTACCATTGTTTGTTTGTTTGTTGTTTTTTTTTTTACTAATTAACGATTTCATAGTACTTTGACATAATGCCAATTTCACAATATCTTAGTCACAGTGCACAATGGCATCATAGAATTTCTTATAGTTTAATGACACATCCACTAAGTGTTCATGTGCGAGTTACAATGTCTATGGTTAGGACACCTTCCTCAGGCATGTAATGGTATCTGAGAAAGATTTCTGAACCATAAACACCAAAACTGTCACTGGAATTAATACATCCCTATGAATTATAACATCCTGATGAATTTAATCAACAAAATCATAGAATTTCAGTCTTGCTTAATCTAGCGACATCATGGTGGGAATTGGTGTCTTCGGGGTAATAAAGATTTAGGCCAGAATTCACAAAAAGGTTTAAATTTAACCCATGGTTTAAACCCTCATTTACATAACCCATGGTTTAAAAATTAACGCAAAATGAGCGTACCTTGCCTTGCGCGTGTCTAATATTAGAATTCTGACTTGTGTCGCTCTTATTTTGCACTAATTTTAAACCATGGGTTATGTAAATTAGGGTTAAAACCATGGGTTAAATTTAAACCTCCTTTGTGAATTCGGGCCTTAGAGTTTGGTTTAAGGGAGTCAAGAAACAGAGATGTCTTGGATCATCAAGGAGGTGGCAGATCCTCAATCTTTGTTGCAAACTGAAAGTCTTGAGGGAACAGATCATGAGACTTGGGGTAGATGAGCTTGTATGATTGCCGGATCGTCACATCGGCCACGCCAGCGATTTCTCCAATTTCTGAAGAACAAGAGAGAAAGGCATGTGAGGTATGAACACTGAAAGCTTGTATGTGAGCTTACTAGGTTAAACCAGTCTTGACTTAGGACCATCTCACACTTTACAATCATTCTGTGAGTTGATTTTCAAGAAACCTCTACCATTCGATTTGGAAACTTAAGCAAATATCATCTTCCTACCGGTAATTGAGGTTTTGAATTATTAGTCAGTTTATGCCTTTTAGTAGGCATAAAAGCCAAATCAGCTTCAAATACTAGATGAACGCATAACTGAAGCGATTACGATTCTGAGCTGATTCGATTTTTACTCCTTCAAGGAAGTTTGCAGTCTGCCAACATTGTTATACTTTTATTTATACAAGTATTCCAAACCTTAATTATCAATGTACAATAGTGCATTTAAGACAAAATTGTATGTACATGTATAAAACATATATGTATAGGCCTGTATTCTTAAAAAACAGACTAAATTAAACCTCGTAAAAATTTATTCATAGAGAGCCAATTGTCAATCTCTAGTCTGTACATATTATTGCAATAACAGTTTTGTAACAAATTATGTAAATGAAATGAGTCAAAAGATTGATTGAAACAGTGTAAACTTACTGCACCCATTGCAACCATTAAGAAGGAAAAAGAAACATTATTGGTATTTCATTTTCAAAACTTGTCCACAATACCAACATGCTATTAGCAAAATTGAATATCACTGTGTAATAACAAAAATTACAATATAAATACTTTAAAAAATACAATTTTTTTAGAAGACAATACCTTTCTGAGAACGTTTTTCTTCTGATGCCTGTGAAGCCATGTAAATTGCTGCAGCCGTCACTGATATTGGGCTTCGTCTGCAAAATACATGTATGGACAAATATAGGGTAAAAAAAGAAACCACTGATGGAACATTGATTTCTGAAACATAATGAGTCTAGGCTGTTGTAGATAGGATACAAGCCCTAGTGTAAGTATGTGCTGTTCTTAATTAGTTGCTTTTTCATGCATGTTAAGATATTTTTAATATCTTGCTTCTAAAGGTATGAAAAATGTCTGCCTGACAATACGTAAAATCCGAACCAATGAATGGGAAATGATTCATTGATGAAAAATAACACATTCAAGGAAATGTTGTCACTTGAAAAAACTAGCTAATTAGAGAAAGTCAGCTATTTGCTAATCAGCAAATAACCTAATCAATGTTGTGATGCCTGACTGATCGCCAGATGATCCTTTTTCTATTCACTTTCATTACTAACACACACAAGAAACATACTTCTTGTGCAAGATAAAATGATTAACAGTTTTCTAGAAGCCATATACACTGTACATCTATAATTCTATTTATATTTTATATATATATAAAGGCGTGAAGAAAATGGTCTAGGAACGTGAGACGTAGCTGTACTTTACAAGTTTATTACGAGCTTTCGGCTTGTGAGACACTTTTATATATATATATATATATATATATAAAATATAAATAGAATTATAGATGTACAGTGTATATAAATATAAATAGAATTATAGATGTACAGTGTACATCTATATGGCTTCTAGAAAACTGTTAATCAATAAACTTGTAAGGTACAGCTACGTCTCGCGTTCCTAGACCATTTTCTTTACGCCTATATATAATATACATATATACATGTATTCACTTCTTTTAATTGTACATGCACGGCAAACTTATAAACAAGACAAGCAAAGAGATTGAGAAGATATTAAAAATGTTTTCTCTTATGTATACTAATGAACTGCTCCCTGTAGAAGACTGCACATGTATACAAAGACACGCTGGATTCAATTTTAGGAACTATTTCCAATTTCCTAACTGACCTTGATTAGCAATCGACAATATGAAGACTGAGCTCGCAGACAAACAATTCAATTAATCTTGCTTCTATTACTAGGCGAAGAGAAAAATAATCTCAAGGACTCAATATTCATTGGGGAATCACTGGTATATATGGTACCCCCCGGAAGGAAAGCAAATGAGGTGTTGTGTATCTTTCTCTCTTCTTTGCCACAATGACACGCTACCTTGATTTATAAATCAGCAAAAATCTTTTATATATTCTCTGAAATGATTACAAAACAGATGGAATGTATTGTGAGATTATGAGATCATAATAATATGCTGTATCTAGAAGAATGAATAGAGGAATCAATTATACGGTTTTCTTGACACAATGCTTTTCTGTTATTATTTGTCACGATTTAAAATTTATGAAACTAGCAAGTCCTTGAGGTATGCGTCACCTGGCTGTAATAGATTTGATCTTGATACGCTCATAACAAATCAACTCACAACAAATCAATAGCCTTTCTCTGTCATTATCTCTCATTCTGTCTCTCTTCTATTAATCTGTCACATTATCTGTTTCTTTCTCAGTCTTATATATCTTATTCTTCCTCTCTTTTGCTCTTTCTCTGTTTTGACCTCATTTCCCTTGCTCTTTCACTCTCTTTTTTGCTTTCATTTCTTCTCTTCCTATATTTCTCTACATCTATCCATGCCTCGCTTGTTATCCTTCTCTCTTAGCATTCTTCTTCTCTCCTCTTCCTCAACCTCTATCCCTCTGTCCACTACATTATACCCCTTAATCTCTCTCTCTCTCTCTCTCTCTCTCTCTCTTTCTTTTTCTTCTTTTCTCTCTATTTCCATCCTTCCCTCCCCTCCCCCTCTCCCTCTCCCCTCACTCACTTTTATGATTACAAAGTTAATATCAGTTTGCAATGAGGAAGCATGCATGTTTAAAATAAGAGAAAAATAAGTTTTGTCAAAATTATATGATCGGCATGTTGTGAAGAAGAATCTTTTTTAGAAACCTGTTTAATTATTCCTACATTATTGTGTTTTTTCTAGCCTGATTCTTTCATCCTGCATAAATCAAAAACGTGACTGGCTTGTTCTCTTTCTACTTTACACCAGCTTTTGACATTTAGAAGCATGATATTAGCACCTTTAGATACATCGCTAAACATGGATGAAAATGATGTTAAATGGAAGAATAGCGATCTGAGCCGAGGTATGCATGTTTCAAATCATTTGTTTGCTAAAAAACAACACTTTTAACCCTATTTTGAAACTGCATAGTCCGATCGTCGTGAAAACGTACATGCATGTCAAGTGAAGTGTACCATGGTAAATTCAATTTCTTGAAAAATTCACTTATTTGCATATTCATGGTAATTTATGCAATTAAGGGTAATAAAAGTCACTTTTTACCCATAAATCATAAATTCTTCATATCTAAACATTTTTTGTCACTACATGTATCCATCTGCAATAATAAGACAACAACAAAATTTGGAAGAGCCAGGTTATTCCTTATGTTTGCACTTCTTTAAAGCCCCTCTAAAGTGTTGGGAGCCCCCAAAATTTGATGGCAAAATTTCACTTAAATTGTATCATAATGTGAAAGAGGATGTCATGCAGATGTGTGTCTTAAATGACATCATCTTTCACATTATGATACAATTTAATTGAAATTTGTTGGCGAATTTTGGGCTTAAAAAATTCATTTTTGGACAGACAAAAAATATCTTTTTATCCTTCAATATTTACCAAACTATGAGAGATAATGGAGATTCCATATTGCACTCAGCAGAGAATGAACAGAAAGCTTATGTTGAACATTATATATGGAAACGAAAAGGAAATACTGCAGTTCTTACCCTGCCACTAGATCTAGTTCATCAGCCTTGCGTGCAATGTGTGTCGCTGCCCTCTGAACCTTGGGTGGTAGGCTCAAATTGGAACAGAATCGAGACTAGGAAGAGAAGAAAAAAGCAACAGAAGTTACATCTGCTCAATCTTTTAGCAACAGAAAGCATCATAAATCTACATCAGCTCCTCCCTTTATCATTCCCAAATCCTGAAAACAGATTGGCTTCGAATCCTTGCAATCCCTTGCCCAACACTTACGGAACAAACTCCATGGAACTTCTGAGATATAGCACACCTGGGAGCATCACTATCCTGGCTGTGTAGTAAAAGCTGTGCTTTTGATTCTCAGCATTTCAAACACCACTGTACAAAACTCAACTGATTTCACTCAAAATCGGTACTTTAGTGACAATTGATGACACCTAAATAGCAGTAAAATATATTTTTTTTAAACTTACTGATGTTTAAAAGAATAATTTAAAAAATTCAAATTGTAAGTCTAGTGTCAGACTTTGCTTACAGCTGCATCAGCATGATTATGTGCAGTCTATGCAATATTGTGTGGTGTGTATATTTGTGTATAGGTCTAATAATTCCTACCACACAGCATGTATGCAGTGCTAGAGGTCAATACGCATTAGCATTAACTCTCTATGCTTTGCTGGAGTGAGATAAAGTACTTCACTTGACGTCTTATAAAAACATCTGAAAACATAGCTCTACAGTTTTTAATTTGTCCCTTGACTGAGGGACGGTTATCCTCTAGAAGAGATCCTTTATCAATCTCATTGTTATGATAATAATAATAATAATAATGGTGGCTTCTTATATAGCGCACATGTCCGTCACATTGTGACGCTCCTGGCGCTGCCCCGATTATTACCCTGGCTTTAGCAAGGCAGCCACTGCGGCGCTCTAGCATTTCAAGGAATTAATTCCTGCCAGGTACCCATTTACATCACCTGGGTTGAGTGTGGCAAATGTAGATCAATGTCTTGCCAAATGATTATTATTATTAGATGATTGTACACCATGTTCCAGCAATATATGCAAAGCAATATCAAATACTGATCAATCTCAAAATATGGAACCAATATCAACATTATATTTTTAACACTTACAGTACTTCAGAGATTTTTTTGTTCTTCATGTTTTTTTGTAACTCAAGAAATAGAAATCGGGACAAACCAATATTTCACATACCAGTACTTAACAAATTACACAACTTGGCAAGGGTATGAATATTTTAGTTGCAAACTGCAAATGAAGCTCTACTCCTGTATATTGCTTTTCAATTGTTGGTTTAATGAATCTTATTAAAACATGAGAAGAGGTTGAATCCTTGCTTACCATGAAGTCACCAGTGGTAATGAGGACTACGTTTGTTTCTAATGCCTTGAGGATGAGCTTGAAGCAGCGTCCTATCTCACGCTTGTTCACCCGTGATACTGCACAGATCTCTGTAAGGTGCAAAGACATAATAAGGAAGAAATGAGGAAGATAAAAATGCATGCATGCTCATTTCCACTAGGTGCAGTAGAATGCAGCATTTTAGAACAAAATTTTTCATTTCTGTAAATGATTGGCGAGTCAGGGTCAAACAAAACATCTGCATGCAACAATCTGCTTGTTACAAGATATAGAAATGCAAATTGCCATATGATTGCTTACCCTGTGGGTATCATAGTGTACAAAATGTAAGATCACAAACGGGATTGAGGCTTAGGTCTAGATTCCAAAGACTCATATATCTCAGTGCCACCATCGAATTGACCCCAAATCAACTCAAAACTAGTCGACTTTGGGGAATTTTGGAGCAATGATTTGCTAAATCTACTATCACTCTGGTGCTAGTGTAACTGGGCCATAGCGAGTTGAGAGAGAAAGTTGTGATACACTATCAAAGGTCAGTTCATGGAGCTCAAAATAGTTTCCTCCCATATAGATTATGTATGCTCCATAATCACTTGCTAAATGAGATATATTTTAGTGACATAACTTTTGAAAATCAAATACTGGTAAATGCTCATTTTCTTGCGAGTTAATACATGAGTACAATGGACCTTCCACATATCACAAAGCAAACATATACAGTATATATCAATTTTGCAGCATGATGTACATTGTGCAATTCACAAACATGACCTTGAGATATTGATTGGTATTCATGAATATAGTATTAGAGTGTGAGTGGCCTTCACATATCTTAACACCTTGGTATTGAGTTCAATTATAAACCATTGTCTAGACTCTGATTCAGGTTCATCCTACAAGGGGCCATGTAACCTACTTTTTATTAAACTACTTTTTATAAAAGGATTTTACGCAAGCAGGGTTTATTGCTTGGGCAAGCCCTTCGAAAAAAAAGCTTTCCATACGTTAGTCAGGGCTTTTATCAAACTAGTTGTGTGTCACCAGCTAGACAACAGATAACACATTTTGTAGAATTCACATGAACAAAGAGGGGGCAAGTCCACTGTGTTTTGTATTCTATGCATTTCTCTACAATACCCACTACATGGAAGATACTACAGTCAAACCTGCTTTAGTGACCACCTGTCTACAAAGACCACCTGTCTACAAAGGCCACATTTGTTGTTTCCTTTGAAAATGGTTTCTCATTGAATCATGAACTAAAGGAACATGTCTACAAAGGCCACTTTTTATGTTTCACTTGGGCAGTCGCTATCGACAGGTTTGACTGTAGTATAACAAACAATGGCTTTAAACTATTTTTTTTTTGCCATGGAATAACACCCTTGACAGGCTTCCAACAGAAATTTGAGAACCAAATTCCATGACTTTCCACGTCCCATTTTCCCCTTTTCCATAACAAGATATGTACCATGTTGGTATGGGTTGTGGCATCCCAGTGGCATACTAAGACCATGCCCTTGGTTAGTTAATACCGGAAGGCTACCATAGCCACACATGGCCCACACCCACATTTAATTCCAATGACTTTCTTGACTTTGGGAGATTTTCTTTCATTTTCCATGACTTTCCATGTTGTTCCATTGGAACCCTGCTAGATGGCACACACTGTTTGGAGTATATATTTACACTGGACTTGTGAAAAAAGTCCACTATGGCATTCCATGTATGTTTCATTGGGCAACCAATGCAAGTAAGAAGATAAAGGGAAATCCAACCTTTGCATACTTCAATTTGTATGAAAGCAGACAAATTTGAGAAAGCCTCTTGAAATAAATTGGACCAATAATACGAAAGTCATGAGTTGTTTTTTTTTTTGTCTGTCAGCAAATTTAATAAATATGTGCCCCCGTTTTTTAAAAAAACCTGTGTCCTCCCATGATAAGAGGTATTTTTTTGTCAGATCTCTTCGTCTTTCATGTTTACCTTTGAATGTTCGAGGTACCCCTTCTTGTCTACATGCAATGTATAGGCAAGCAGCTGCAATGGCATCGTTACTTCGCCCTCTCAGTGTGCGCTGGTCATTGACTTGCTTGAACAGAGTGTGGGCTCGATCCTGAAAACAAACATGAGTGGATCATCTTCCTTCATTATACTGGTCACTCAAAAATGTTTAAAGATCAATTCAAGCACTTCTGTGATGACACTGAGAAAGAAACTGACCAGAAGCAATTGGGAAATGTTCATTATTTGCTACATTTTGGAATTATCAAAATAATATGAAATAGACTCAATCTTGTAAAAAACACACAAGCACTGCACATCGAAACCGGTATATGAGGCTACACACATATGCGGTCTGCAAGTTTGGTCCAAACTTTTGCTTTTCCACGTCATATGTTGAATAATAATAATAATAATTACAGTGCTTATATAGCGCCTACCACTTACTTTGTCAGAAGTCTCTAAGCGCTCTACAATAATGCAGCATAATTACCCTGGCTTTAGCAGTGCAGCTGTTAAGCGGGCGCTGCGTTTCAAGGAATATAGGGCATTTGAAGAGAAATCCCCTTCAACAGACATTTCAAATACTCACAGCTTGGTAATATTGTATAATATTCTGCCCAAAGTCAAAAGGAGTACTGAAAATCTGGATGATATTCACTATGACGGCAGCTCATAGCTACTTACCACAATGGTCTTTGGTAGGTTGATACGATCAGCCATGGCTCCTATTTCACGGAAAGCATTTATCAGCGTTCTGTTGGTAGAGCTCATCTACATCATAGAAAATGGGAAGAAAATCAATCTCTAATTATGATCTATCCAACTTCTACATTTGCAAACAAGCAACCAATCAGTCTTCACAGCTAGAAGCCTATATGCATTGCAAATATTCAATATGGCAATTCAATTCTTTTTTTCTTTTTTCTTTTTTACTCATTCAAGGCATTTGATTATTTCATATCATTTTAGCAACATTGCATATAGAGCTTGATTACAATGTTTATACAATTTAATGATATTCAATATGTAATTCAATTATAAGCAGCTTGGATATTCATGAAGTTAAAAAAGAAAGATTGTTCCTCATGACTTTAAAATAGTTCCCTTTCAAGCGCTAAGGAAAAGGGAAAAATAAAGCCACCATGGCATTTGCATGAATTCCAGTCCTGCATCATAATTTGCATGTCAAGTCATATTATTTTGTGGCATGCAACCCAGCAAACAAAATGAGTTGCACAATGTTGTTCTCCTGGTTCAGTATGTGGCATCCTAGGCGTGCCATGGTACACATTGTCACACTACGTTCATGCCACTGCTGAGCACTGTTTGTGTACTGGCACGCTTTTCCACATGTTTGCAGCAAGGTTGCACACAGCTCACAAATTGTTTTTGAAAATATCAACATTTCAAAATTCCAGGACCAACTTTTGTTCAACACTTGCAAGACAAAGTGTGTAAAGCATTTTGCCTGCAAGGGTCAAGGTGAATTATTACCCAAATCTTTTTAAGAATCTTCATAGAAAGGTACCTACATTTGATTTGGAACGGTATTTCTTAGATCCATCCTCATTGAAGCTGGCATTTCCTAGAACTCCACCAATGATTGTGGAAAGGTCGTTGCCCTCGAGGAGTGGGTTCTCTGCTGCCCCCACACGGGAAGGGTCGATGTTGGCCTTGTCGTTGCTGAAAGTTCTCCATTCAGATCCCACGTCTATTACTCTACAGATTTGGGATTAAATTGAGTGGGTATTAGTAAAATGACAGACAACAATGCAATTTACATTAAAGCATGCCACAAAGTTTTAGAGGAATTTGAATAAATTAACTTTCAAAAGTTAAATATGGACTTCTAATGCAATTTTTCCTACTACTAAATTGTTAAAATATGTTGCATTGCAATAATGAATATAATGTACATTTGTTGAAACTTGTTCATGTTTCAGTATGGAAGAGGTAGACAGAAAGAAAGACAGAGGGGCACTTACCTGCCAGCTAATGCCTGAACAAATACTGGGCAGATTTATAGATCCCTTACTTCTATCAAGTTTGTAATAGAGGAGACAAAGAGAGAGAGACAGAGAGATACAGACAGACAGTGAGACAGAGACAGTGAGACAAAACAGAGACAAAGAAAGACAGATGTACAATTGTACATGTACAATTGTAATTGTACAATTTTAATTGTATATGTAGCTTAAACTAACTCACACTCTGGGCATAGTAGATCCCTTGCACGTTTTTTTAATAGAGGAGATGGGCATAGGGAAACAGAAAGAGAGGAAGAACAGAGACAAACAAACAGACAGACGGAGAAGCACTGACCTATCAGCTACTACTAGACCACACTCTGGGCAGATGAGATCCCCTGCATGTGAATCTTCTATCAGGTTTGCATGTGGATGGGATGGACAGCAGACCTTGTGCATTGGAGCTGACGCTGAAGAGGATCCTCTGCAAGAACAAGACACAGGTCATAATTACATCAAGATCAAATTGGGTTCTGGTCAAGAAGGTGGATTTCTGAACTTCTGATATACCGGTAGATGAAATAAAACTTAATCTTTCTCATTCTTTGTATGTCGATTAGAGGAAATATCGTAGAAGAAATGCCCTCTGTAATGAATTTCCCTTTAAATTCCCTCATATTACATCATTTGATGTGCAATAGCTGTAAAGTTTGGACTAACTTTCATGCTGCATTTGTGTGTGGTCCCATGTATCCATTTATGTGTGAAGTGCATGTGATTTTCAGCAGGAC